>CAUYPK010046974.1:0-11477 GCA_963574355.1 Loris lydekkerianus | reverse complement strand
TGTTTTAGACAATACTCATGTGTATGGGCAAAAAACTCGAGGACTGTATTTGTGACTAATTGTATAACAGGTTATTTTAGTTTCTGTTCTGTGGAAAGTGTAAAGCATTCCAACAAAGGGTTTTAATGTAGATTTTTTTTTTTTTTTTTTTTTTTTTGCACCCATGGTGTTGATTGCTAAATGTAATAGTCTGATAATGACGCTGAATAAATGTGTCTTTTTTTTTTTTAAAAAAAAAAAAAAAAAAAAGAGTCACAAAGGAAGACCACTAGTTCCTTGAATAGGAACTTTAAGACCTGTAATATTGTGTACAGGTATCAAAATATTACATCTATTGGTGGCACCTGTGGCTCAAGGGTAGGGCGCCAGCCCCATATACCAGGGGTGGTGGGTTCAAGCCCGGCCCCAGCCAAAAACTGCAAAAACTGCAAAAAAAAAAAAAATCACATATATACAAATATATACACCTATTATGTATCAATAAAATATATATATTAAAAATATTTTTTCAAATATTATACCTAACAGAAGCTGTCTTGAATGAGGGCATTATCCTTTCAAAGGCGGAGGAAGGCTGTGTCATAGTGCCCTAAGTACCTATATCTAGCACTTTCTTTTGTGTAAGTACTGTGTGGCTAGATTACCAGCAAAAGAATCTTAGGAAAAGGCACCAGCAATAAGTCATCAGTCATGCCAGAGGACCTGGGGATGAAAGATCAGAGAAAGTGTACGGGAGGGACCTGAGAGACTGCCCGACAGAAAACAGGCATTCATATATCAACCTCCTCCCCCACCAGTACAGGGAGTAACTCACATCCTGTGACACTGCTTTCCCTCCTTCATTATCTCAAATACACGAAAATATTATCCATCAGCCTTTCAGAAAAAGACCGAGTAATGAACCACATTTCCTTTTCCTTCATTTGTCTATGTTAGCCGTGTCAACATAAACCTTCCTGAAAGCAGCAAATTCCTTAAAACATTTTTTGCTGGGTAGCCCTCCCCATCTTCCCTTTGCCGCTATTTTTTATGTCATTCACAAGAAAAAGAAAAATTTATCACAATCCTTTTCCGATGGATGATGTTTGGGTTAGTGTGTTCCCCCCCCCCCCAGTTTTTAAAAAGCTACCTTTCCCAGCTGGAGTTATTTCCCTAACAAAATGAAAATAGCTGTTTTGCCGCTATTAATGAGGACTGGAATTAAAATGTGCTCAATCTATTTTGATAATCTATTCACGGGCATAAAGAAACATTCAAAGAGTTTCATCAGTGTCAGGGGAAGATCAGAAAAGCCATCATTTTCGAATGCAATAGTTATTAAATGCTTCCACACAGGTGATCATTCCTCCAGCATTCACATTGGCCAGATTCAGTTTAGCTAAGTTGAATCAACTGTAGAGTGACATGAGCAAAGCCTATAAGATACAGAGAGAGTGCTGGGAAGAGCTTACCCTTGAGTGGTATGCCAGCCGAGGCCTGCCCTCGGAAAGGCAGGATTAGCGGGAAATTCCTAGGTCCTGAAATCCCAGCACAGGTGAAGGGAGGTTTCACATGCTATAGGGAAGGTGCGTAAGGAAAGTTACTTGAGTATGGCATAGAAAAAAAGGTAAGACCCATTCCTCAAAAAACAGGCCTTGAAAACGTGCCTTTGCTGAGTAGCAGAGGAGAACTCACACCTTACCTGATAAGGTAAATTGTTTCTGGGAGCTGATGGAGGAGCCTTTTAAGATACAGATAAATTCCTAAGTGCCCTTTTGAGCTGATTTCACCCCTGGAAGACTTCTAATCATCACAGCTGAGGAAGTGGGCACCAGGAAGCCAAGGTGTATGTCTTTGGTAAGAAAAACATCATGCAGAGAGGGTCTGAAGCATTTTTATTAAGCCACAGCTTCAGAGGTACCAAAATGATAGAAAAACCAAATTTTATTTAAAATATGCAACTGTAGGAAACCTTCTGTATGACTTCCAGATCCTCACAAATCCACTGATTGCAGAAAAGATTCTTAAAATATTTCAGTGCTATGGGAGAAGTCTGGGAAAATCCATAATTAAATCTTGGGATTTAGACGATTGATAGGACCCAGAAGGAAGACAGACTCAGAGATCTCTGGGGTTAGTCGTATGAAGGAAGTGTTGTGGGGAATTTTATCTTCACTGTGTTGGAAGCATAATTGGCAGAGATGAAAGACCATGTGAATGTCTATAGCAGGCCTGGGTGAGAAGACCCGAGAGCAGCAGGTGAGACCATTTAATTCACAAACCTGGAAAATAACAGATCAGAATCAGGCTTGGTCTTCAGACCCCTACCTGCTCTGGGGTAGATTAGGGGTCCAGACCATTCTGAGTACTCCTAAATTTCCTCTCTACAGCAAAGTCTGCCCTCCAGCAATCTAGGGTCTCTCAGAAATCCTGTTGCTCAGGAGAGACAATTGCATCCTCGAGATGCCTGAGATTTTCCCAGCACTTGGGAGGCCGAGGCAGGTGGATTGCCCAAGCTCACAAGTTCAAGACCAGTCTGAGCAAGAGCGAGACCCCCGTCTCTAAAAAAAAATAGCTGGTCATCGTGGCAGACACCTGTAGTCCCAGCTACTTGGGAGCTGAGGCAAGAGAATCACTTAAGCCCAAGAGTTTGAGGTTGCTGTGGGCTGTGATGGCACTCCACTGAGGGTGACAAAGTGAGACTGTCTCAAAAAAGAAAGATTCCTGAGATTTGAACATTTGGTCAATAGGTCGCCATCTCTAAATTCCTATTTGGATGTACATTTAGCTAGTCCAAAAGCGGGAATCAAAGATTGAAGAACAAAGTGAACAGTTCGCAATGCTCGTAAAAGACTCGGACAAAGGAAGGAAGCACGTGGTATAGAAAAGCCTTAGAAATGAGAGATAAGCTGGAGATAATGGGATGTAGTTTACACATTACGTGGAAGGCAAGCAATTAGAAATGACAGGTCGATTTTTCTCTTCCCATCTACCCACATGCAAAAGATGTGGCACGATCCAAAACACATGATCATGTTCTCTGCCATTACTGACAGAGAAAAGCAATCCCCTTATGTTAAATCTGAATGCAGAGTGCGAAAAATAAAAATAAATAAATAAATCTGAATGCGGGAAAAATGTTGCTCCTTTGCAGAGAGGCAAAAGGGAGAAGGAGGGAAGGCACACGCAGACTGGATGTCATCCCTTGCCTACCCTAGAAGGGCAGCTTTGCCATGGGCCATGATTCCAGGTGGCTGATACAGACCAAAGGCCTGGCGGCTGTGAAAAATACAAGGATGGTTAAGATATGGCTCTTCCTTCCTGCTGTTCACAATCATAGTAGGAGCCAGATCCAAATAAGAATAGGATATAAGTAAATCCAGTGTTTAGGGTTGTAAAAGACCCAACTTAAAAGGTGCCAAATCATTTATTCAGGAGAACAGCAATCTTTTCAAGTGTTACGTAGTACCTTTCAGCCTTGGCTGAGCAGACATCACTTGTGGTCTTGGGGAGGGAGGGATTGCTAATTAAAAACATCAAACCACAACCTCCCTTTACTCCCTCTTAGCCACCATCCAATGTTTCACATCTCAGAAGGTATCTCTGAGCAGGTATAAAGCCTAAGAGTACAGACTCAGAAGCAAAGACTCCTTGGATTATCAAACTGTGATTCCACCACGTACTGTGTGGCCTCGGGCAAGCTGCTTAATCTCTCTGTGCCTGTGTTATCTTATCTTTAAAACAGATGGCTTCCTCACCACATTGCTGAGGGAATTAAGTGAGCCAATACCGGCAAAATTTAAGAGTGCCTGACACAGAGGAAGGACCAGATAAATGCTTGCTGCTTTCATTCTAAAGGCCCCTAATTAGGAAGTCCTTACTATTTCTTATCAGCCAGTACCTTCCAGCAATAAACAAGAAGATGAATAGGCTTAAAAGGATGGATGTGGAGAGAGAAGTGGAGTTAGGAGTTAAAGAGCAGGAAGAAACGAAAAGCTTTCTAATGCTGCCACCATGGCGACTCGGGGCCGGGAACAGGCACACACTGAAAGCACACCTTACGCCAGGGTCGTGCAAGCACAGGGCTGCCTAGATGCCACCCGGCCCAGGTTGGCACTCCCACTGGTTTCCTCCTAGGACTTTTCCTTGGGTTTACTTGGCACCTTCTTTGATGGAACAGGAAAGGATATAGACAAATGTATGATAGAAAAAAAGACAAGTCAGCCGAATAGGTATTGACCAAACATTCTGTAAAACTATAGCCAGTGCCAGAGCCTAAGAGTGATGTCTATTGGGCCCTGCCATGTGCCTGAGGCCTAGTGCAACTTCCCGAGCCTGACTACAAGTAGACCCAATGAGCTACTTCCGCGTAGCAATGACTCAGCAAGGCCCGGCCTGAAACTGCCTCTACCTAGGTACAATCAAGGTGGTACCATGCCATTGGCCCAACCCTGTCACGCACCTCATCCCCCGCCTTCTTTCCCCGCCCCTTCCCCACGCTCTATATAAGCGGCTGCTTGACGCAATAAAGTTGAGTTCCTGCTTTAAAAAAATAAATAAAATTAAAAAATTAAAAAATTAAAAAAAAAACCATATTATACTGAGAGTTTGTATCAACCCTTTGATATAAGGCTATAGTTTTCAGCTTCCCATTGCTGATATGAAATACGAAATTTACAGCAATGAATTAACAAAATAACTGAATTGATTGCTCCAGAGTCAAAGTTTTTCCTTACTTAACAGTGAGTATCTATTGTAATTCCTAAGAAAAGAATGTTTTTGAAAGCAGAAGAACGAACAGATAATTGAACTTTCAAAATACAACTACATTTTCTAATTTATGGTAAGAAAAATCCAACATTCCCATATTGGGAAGGTAGAAAAGAAAGGTTCAAAAGGCAAGAGTTAAAATAATATGGCATATGAAGTGTGTACTCAAAAAGATTAAGAAAATCACTTTCAATGTGGAGTACTTTTGAAAATAAATTCCAGTTCTTCCTCAGCTTATGTGAAAGTATTGTACTGAAATGAAACATCAGTTGAAAATAATAAACATGTTTTTAAACATCTTGTAAATGTCTCTTTGTTTAATTTTTCTACTTGGTTAAGGGAGGCGAAAAAACTGTATTTGACTTACAAATTCACTCAATCAGAATTCGTTTGAAAAATCTGTGGACATGAAGTTAGCCCTTTAAAGATCTGTATGGAGTGAAGGAGAGACATGGTAGAAGTCATTGTAATAATGAAAGTAATTTAGGAATCGAGCCCAGATGCAAAGCACAAAGCAGAAAAAGAGACCAGCGACCATCACCAACAAGGCCAGCCCAGAGGTCCCCTTTTATTTAATCTGGAGACAGACCACTGTCCCAACATCCTAACCTGCTCTGAGACCAACGAGAGTAGGCCAGGCTTTGGAGTAAGAAAATGAAGAACTCAAATCTTATTTTATGCCCATATACAAAATACTTAACCCAAGCCTCAGTTTATCTTTAAAATAGGAATAACATAGCATGTCGTGAGAGTTACTTTGAGAAAGACATTAATATCTATATTATATGTCGATAATATAAACCATAGTACGTGGGAGACAGTAGTTATTAAAATATATATAAATTTTAATTTTCCTCTTCCAATTTGCTTAGAAACAGAAGAATTTAATTTGGGAACAAAGACACAATTAAAAGGAAAACCAGTGAAGCAAAAATTCATCCAGCTCAAACAATTACAAATGAACAAACGTTCACAGGTGTATTATTCATCCAGATATATTATTCATTCATTCGTGCAAATTCTTAACAAGTACCCATTGTGTTAGTCCATGAGGATCTGAACACCAGTTAAACAAGTCATGTCACTTTTAACTAAGAAAGGCAATTAAGTGGCTCGGCACCCAGAGCTCAGCAGCTAGGGTGCCCGCCACATACACTGAGGCTGGCAGGTTCAAACCCGGCCCAGGCCTGCCAAACAACAATGACAACTGCAACAAAAAAAAAACAACAGCCAAGTGTGGGGCAGGTGCTTGTAGTCCCAGCTACCTGGGAGGCTGAGGCAAGAGAATCGCTTCAGCCCAGGAGTTTGAGGTGGCTGTGAGCTGTGACGCCATGGCACTCTACCAAGGGTGACATTGAGACTCTGTCTCAAAAAAAAAAAAAAAAAAGAAAAGAAAAGAAAACAAGAAACTTAAATGAGGAAGACACTCAAATGGTTACCTAAAAAAATAGGGTGCGTTGTAACAGGTAAGAGTAACAAAAGAATAGAGGAAGGAGTAATTAAATATGCTTGTCAGAAAAAAATACATAGGACCACCAATCTAGCTGGGGGTCTTCAAGAATAGTGGAATAATCCTTCCTCAAGTGTGGTGTCAGAAGAGCCCCAGCAGAATGACGTGGGATCTAGCTCAAAATGCAACTTTGGGGGTCCTAGATCTACTGAATCAGAAAACGTGGAGTGAAGGGTTCAAGAATCTACATTTTAACAAATGCTCCAGGTGACGTTGATGTATGCTGATGTTGGAGAGGCCTGTGGAAGTACAGCACCACGCAGGTGAGCACTGAGGCATTTTAAGCAGGATAAAAAGATGAGGCAGCAAGGCAAAGTTCCACACAACAAGAGTATCACCAGCTGGAAGGTGAGTGACAACAGACAAGAATGGTTCCGTACCTGGGGGCCAGATTGTGAGAGTCTATATATCATGCTAAAGAATTTGGACTCCATCTTCTAACAAGAGGGGTTAGAGTATCACAGACAGCCTAATTTTCTTTTCTCTTGAAATTTGTGCACAGAAAGTGGGTAGCACACATAGATAATATGAATAAACATGATACCAGAGCATTAACAATGTCCTTAGAACGAATTCTACCACAATTAATTTCATACACTATTGTCATTCAAAGCAGTTCTGCTGTAGGGGACAAATGCTGAGTTGCAGAGAGGGGAGTTAGTGATTCCGGGCAGGGTAACCTGGGAAAAACAATTTAACTTTATTGAATTTTGATTTTCTCATGTCAAAAATGGGCAAGAACATGTTCCAAGAGTTGTGAGAATTAAATGGAATAAGCATGCCAAAGTCACCAGACACTTTAAAGTATCGATATACACTGCAAGATACTCTTGTTAAAAATATAACTCTTTGTTAAATTCTTTCTGTAAGTGTGAATAAATAAAAGCACTTCTAACTGCTGGGAAAATAAACATCAGAAATAATGACTTTTTTTAGCTTCGATGCCAGTGGATGTCTTGACGGGGTAGGGCTGCAAACCCAAGCTGAACCTCCCACAACTGGACAGAAGGAAGGAACATCCCAGGGTCAGCACACAGAGGAAGAGGAAACCCCAGCGTGAGCACACATGGGCTCATGTTCACGTCTGGCTGTAATTAAGAACTGACAGTTAATGATAACACAGGCAGGACTCGGGACAAAATTAGGGCCACTGCACTAAAGGTAAAAGTCTGAGTTTTGCACCTGGCTATTTATGAAGATCATCAGACTAGAGGCTGACCCTAGACCCAGATAAGAGAAAGCCTTCCCACAAGTCCCACTCAGACTCCAGGCTTAGAAGAGTTTCCAATTTCAGATGCAAAGGCAGAATTTTACCATCCACAAAGCCAAAGGGGAAATGACATTTGAAAACCAACAGATAGTTTTTTTTGCCTTCTCCTGGCTGAAAGCCAAGTGCACAAGCCAAAAGGACAGGATTCAAAAGCAGTTAAAAGCAGAAGGAATAACTGCAGATGGTCTGCCTCCCGCCAAGTTGTGGGTAACATACACAAAAACCTGACTTCTTTGGGGACCTGGTTTTAAAATCCTTAGAAAAAAATCAATGCAAATGAAAACACAGATACAGTGCACAAAACATATCAAAATATGTCAGACTCCCTCGTACATTACCAGAGACCTTAATCTCTCCTTTCTTCCTTTATACAAATGCACCTTTACTGTTATTTTAGTTGTAGCAGTTACCAATGCCAAATCCAGGCAGAGCCAAAGTGTGGAGTCAAGGATGAAGCTGAGATGTTACACAAAGAGTATTTTTTTTTATTAACTATATTAGCCAAATAAATTTATAAATGCTTCTGGTGCTATATATTAGTACTTGGAGATTTTAAAAACTTTTTTTTTTCCTGAATACAAAGGTTGGATGTTTTTAGTTGAGAATTTCGAGTGTTCAGAAAGTAAGAAAGAAATGGTAATTGTGATTTCACCACTTGGGGTAACCTCTGCTAACAATTTACCCTGAAGCCTTTTTTTTTTTTTTTTTTTTGAGACAGCGTCTCCAGCTGTCACCCTGGTGTCACAGCTCACAGCAACCTCCAACTCTTGGGCTCAAGCGATTCTCCTGCCTCAGCCTCCCAAGTAGCTGGGACTACAGGTGCCTGCAGCAATGCCTGGCTATTTTCCGGTTGTAGTCCTTACTGTTGAATCCAGGCCCAGGCTGGATTCGAACCCGTGAGTTCCAGTGTATGAGGCTGCCGGCGTAGCCGCTGAGCTACAGGTGCTGAGCCAGCCCTGCAGCCTTTTAATATACATCCATACTGCTTAATGACTTAGCATTTTATCATAAGCAATTTTCCACATTATTAAAACATTTCAACACCATAATTCTAACACCTACAATAGAATTCTGTACGAGTATATGATGATATAATTTAAACACTTCCCTATTGATGAATATTAGATTTTCATTTTAATTTCTTTTTAAATGGACTATTGGTTGCATTCAGAAGGAATTTTCTAAACAGTAGATGCAAGTTATGAACGTCTTTAATATTTTGTTGTATGCTGTCATCAAGCCATTTTTCACAAATTTGTACAAGTAGATTGAAATTATATCATGTTTATTTGCTTTTTTCAATCTGTCAGACTATTTAAATTTAAAATATTAATTTTGTTGGAGATTTCCCTAAATATTAAACCTCTTCTGGAAGTGCACTGCATCTTACAGACTAACAATTATCCACATAACAATATTCTTACTGTTGAGTAGGTTGATTAGTCTTTAGAACTTGGCACCAATATAAATATTAAAATAAACTAGTATTCAGATTTTTGTGTACATTTCTGATTTGAATAAAGATAATTAATGCTATTAAGTATGTAAAATATGTCTTTCCATAACAGCTGTCCAAAACTGTTACATATTCCTATAAGGCATATGTTACTCCTTATAGACCACAGGTCAGCTATTAGTGTTTTTTTTTTTAAACCTGGATATTCTAACAGTAGAAAACGTTATTTTTATTAATATTTTAATTAGCATTTCTTAATAAGTGGTTGGGTATCTTGGAATTTATTATTTATAATAACTTCAGTATGAATTATCTATATATGACCTTTTTCTTTTTTCTTTTAAAACATTTTTTCTTTGGTCCTTTATTTATAAGAATGTTATATATTAATTATATATGGCAGATAAAAATATTTAATATTCTTGTGTTTTTTGACATATGAGACACCACATGGATAAAATTTATATTTTTTACATTTTTCCTTTTATTTTAATGTTTTGAGAGACTTCCTTCCTCCTATTAGAAGGAAAATCCTTTTACTTCCCGACATTACTTTTTGTAAACCTGTGGTACATGACAGCCTCCACAGTTGACTACCTCCCTACATTAACCACCTTCTTAAGCTGACCTAGTTTTCAAAGTCTGCACAAGCAACTCATGTACTAAGTTCCTTCTGTTGACTACCTCCATATTTTGAAAGTTTGAAACAGTCACTTAAATGGTCAAATTACACAGGTTCTGCTGTATTTTTCTTTTTTCCTGCTTAAACTTTTAAATTCATACAAAATTTATTTTGGTATGTGATGCAGCAAAATTGCCTGAATTTATCATTTTACAAATAGTTGTCCAGTTGCTACTATGTTTTGTATTTGTTCTTCCTATAATACACAACAGTAAGCATTAATCATATCGTCTATGCTATTAATATTTATCAAAATAGCTTAAATAATATACAGTATATTATAGGTTCATATATAAAAGGGTCTCTTTCTGGGCTTTTTATATTCCTAGAGTTTTTTCCTATATTCTTTCTTCAGCATAACACTATTCTAAATATATACTTTGAGACAATGTTTTGAAACTTAATAGTGATAATCCTACATATTTAATTATGCCATAAATTAGCTATTTTACTGTATTTATTTCACATGAATGATATATGTATGTATTTTTTCAAATTCCAACATAGATTCACTAACAAAAAACTTCCCAGGAGTTTAAAATCTAATCACATTGAATAGTCACATTCACTTAAGGGAGATTCATAACCTTCACGTATCTGTATTTTCCAGGAAGGCAAAGATAACTGCAAAAAAAAAATTTTTAACACTTTCTACAGCCACCTTACAAGACAGCCAGTAATGAAACGGCCACCCTGATACACGGCAACCTAGAAGGAAAATAAACAGGATGATCCAACTCCCAGAGAAAAAAAATTAGTTTTCTTCATACAAGGGGTGGGCTGTTTGGATGTTTATTTTATTCTGTTCTAGGTCTCAATTCAATAGGTCATTTGATCAAGGAACTGCCTTACTTATATGTTAACTATTTTCCCTGTAAACTACTAGATGTAAGAATTTTTGTGTATGCAGATATCAAATTATCTGACGACATTGTTAAGTTACCCTGAATTAGAAAAAGAGATCTAGATCTACTTTAATACTACCTTTTTTCTAAGAGGATACTAAAAACCCAAGCAGGGACGAAAGTGAAAACAAGATGATTGGGAGTTTTCAGTGGTTGGCAGATTCATCATGGGGATCCCTCTGAAAGGGTTTTTCAAACTAAGAGCAGCTTGATCCAATGATGAAAGCGAACAGTACCAAATGTTTAAATTAAGCTATTCAGTTTCAAATAATCGCAGATGCACAGATAGTTGTAAGAAATAGCACAAATCCCGTGTACCCTTCACCAAGTTGTCCCCAAGGAAACATCTTACACTAGCACATTCAGGAAACCGACATGCTGGCAAGCGACAGAAAATTCCATCCTTACCACCTTTCCTCACGTTACACTTTGACAGCACAACCACTTCCCTCCCACTGCCAGCTCTTTCTGAACCCTTGGGAACCACTAATCTGTTCTCCATGTCTTTAATTTTGTTTCAAGAATATCATAAAAATGGAATCACGCATTAAGCAATTTGGGGGGGGTTGGTCTTTCTCAGCATAATTCTATGGAGATTCATCTAGATTGTCACCTGTAATATCAGTGGTCTGTTCCCTTTTATTGCTGACTAGGTTTCCACAGTATGAATGTGACCCAGTTGGCTTAACCATTCACCTGCTGGACTACATCTGGGGTGTTTCCGTTTGTAGCCATTACAAATAAAAATACTATGGGTGGGGTGGCGCCTGTGGCTCAAAGGAGTAGGGCACCAGCCCCATACGCCAGAGGTGGCGGGTTCAAACCTAGCCCTGGCCAAAAACTGCCAAAAAAAAAAAAAAAAAAAAAGATAGCAAACATCCCCTTCACATCAGCTAATAGGAGTA
>CAUYPK010046973.1:0-19376 GCA_963574355.1 Loris lydekkerianus | reverse complement strand
TCATTGGTGCTATGGAGGGCAGTGAAGAATAATAGTTAGATTCTTGGTTAATGAGCCAGTGATATTGGACCTCGACCTGATTTAACTGCCTCTAACATTTTTTAAGGATACAGGGTCCAAAGGTGAAGGGTAAATAAGGGTAGCAGGGGAAGAAGGTAGGGTAAAAAACCATGTAGGGGATTTTCTAAAATTTCTTTTCTTCTCTTTTCTAAATCTTCTTGGAGTGTTTTGAGAATTATTTTTAAATCAAAACAAGATGCTACTAAAAACCTAACATTGACAATGCCAATTCTGGTGAAATTGTGGAACAACACTAACTTTCCTTTATTTATGGTGAGATGGAAAATGGTACAGAGAATTTTTCGGACAATGAAGCTATTCTGCTACAGAGGTGGAGCATGTCATAGAATGCACAAGACCATGGGTTAACCAGGATAAAAACTACAGGCTTTGAATGATAATGTTGTGTTAATGTTGTGTTCATTGAGAATAACAAACGAAACTGTGGTGAGGGTTTTTTTTTATTAACTCAAAATCATACTTTATTGAAATATCTTCATTTCTAAGAAAATTATTATTTTTAATTTTTTAGAGACAGAGTCTCACTTTGTTGCCCTCAGTAGAGTGCCCTGGCTTCACAGCTCACAGGAACCTCCAGCTCTTGAGCTTAGCCAATGCTCTTGCCTCAGCCTCCTGAGTAGCTGGGACTACAGGTACCTGCCACAATATTCGGCTATTTTTTTTGTTGCAGTTCAGCCTGGGACAGGGTTCAAACCTGCCACCCTCAGAATATGGGGCTGGCACCTTATTAAGCCACACATGCTGCCCTAAGATAATTATTTTTAATTTAAAAATATTAAAGGGGCACATGTATTTTTGGTTACATAGAAGACTTTAGTAAGCTTTTGTGATACTTGTGTCACTGCTATAAATAACTATGCCTACCAACCAGAAAGCAAAAGTTAAGTAGGTTTTTATCCATTCCTTCTTCCTCTTTTACCCCTGATTACTCCAGAGTTCGTCCTCCCTCTGTGCACATGTTTGCTCATCAGTTAATTATAATTTAATAGTGAGTACATATGGTAACTGTTCTTCCATTCTTTTGATACTTCACTTAGGATAGTGGTCTTCAGCTCCATCCAAATTGTTGCAAAAGGCATTAATTCACCCTTTTTTAAAGCTGAGTCATACTTCTTCGTATAAACGTATCACATTTATTTTATCCTCTCATGAGTTGATGGACACTTAGGTTAATTCCACATCTTTGCAATTAGGAATTCTGCTACTATAAACATTCAAGTGCAGGTGTCTTTTGATAAAATGACTCTTTTCGTTTGTGCAGATGCCCAGTGGTAGGAGTGCTAGATTGAACGGTAGGTCTACTTTTAGTTTTGAGGAATCTCCATATTGTTTTCTACAGAGGTTATGTGAGTTTTCACTCCCACCAATAGTGCATAAGGATTCCTTTCTCTCTGCACCTCTGTCAGCCATCTATTAATCTGTGACTTTTTAATAACAACCATTTTACTTGGGATAAGTTGTTTATGGTTTTATTTGCATTTCCTGGATAAATAGTGATGTTGAGCCTTTTAAAAATATGTTCATTGAACACTTGTCTACTTTCTTCTGAAAAGCTTCTATTCATGTCTTCTGCTGAATTTTGTTTTCTTTTCTAATTTATTTTTTATTCAGATTAATACAAAGGTATAGACCAGTGGTTCTCAACCTATGAGTTGCAACCCCTTTGGGAGTCAAATGACCCTTTCACAGGGGTAGCCTGAATACATCCTGCACATTAGATATTTACATTATGATTCATAATAGTAACAAAATTACAGTTATGAAGTAGAAACGAAAATAATTTTATGGTTGGGGGTCACCACAACATAAGGAACTGTATTTAAGGGTCGTAGCATTAGGAAGGTTGTAGCATTAGGAAGGTTGAGAACCACTGGTATGGATGATTAAGTAACATAGTTAGCATTTATTAGATAAAATCCAAGTTGTAGTTGAGCCCTTCACCCAGGAGGTGTGCCATATAACTGTACATTATACCTGTTAGGTGAGAGCTTACCAACCCCCCTCAGACCCTTCTTGAATTTAAATATGTTTTTCTGTCATGTGGGTATGCATCTACTAGTTCCATATTAATATTAAATACACTGGATACTTGCCTTTCCTGTTCTTATGATACTTTACTTAGGAGTATTTTACAAATCCTTCCAGGTAAATACAAAGGATGTAAAGTCTCCATTTTTAATGACTGAATAATTTTCCATTGTCTGCATATGCCATAGTTTATTTATCTCTTTGTGGGTTAATGAGCACTTAGATTATTTCTACGTCTTGACTGTTGTGAATTTAGCTGCTACAAATATTTGAGTGCAAATTTCCTTATGGTAAAATATTTTATTTCTTCTGGGTAGATACCTAATAATGGGATTAAAGGATCAAATAGTAGGTCTACTTTTAGAAGAGACTTCTGCTCACTTTTGAATGGAGTTGTTTTTTTTTTTTTTTTTTTTTTTTCCTTACTAATTTACTTGAGTTCTTTGGAGATTCTGGATATTTGTTCTTTATTTAATATATAGCTTATGAAAATTTTCTACCATTCTGTAATTTGTCTGTTTGCTCTGTTGATTCCTCAGCTACACAGAAGCTTTTTAATTTAATCAAATTCCACTTACTTATTCTTACTGTTGCTGTAATGGCAATTGGGGCTTTACTCATAAATTTTATGTGTAGGTGGATATCCATCAGTGGAATTATTAAGGTTTCATGGCTTAAATTTAAGTCTTTTATCCTATTGAATTATTTTTTTGTGATTGCTAAGAGGTATGAATTCTGTTTTATTCTTCTGCATGTGACTCTCTTTCCCCCCCAGTGTATATCTTTGTTTGTTTTGTCAAAGATCAGTAAATTATACCTGGATGGTTCTATATCTCAGTTTTCTGTTCTGTTTCATTGATCGATGTCTCTATTTTTATGGCAATACCATGTTCTTTTGGTTTTTATAGCCTTATATTATAGTTTGAAGTCTCATAATGTGATGCTTCCAGATTTGTTCTTTTTTCTTAAGAGTGTGTTGGCAATTCAGGCTCTTTTCTGGGCTTCAAGCAAAGAGTAGAATTATCTTTTCCAGACCTGTGAAATATAAAAATGGTATTTTCATGGTGATTACATGAATTTGTAAACCACTTTAGGTAATATGAACAATTTAACAATGTTTTTATTTTAATTTTTTTAACAATGTTGAATCTACCAACCTATGAGCATGAAATACTTTTCCATTTGTTTGTGTAGAGGGATATTATTAATGGGGATGTTATACATTTTGGGGATCAGAGAACATATTGGAATTATGTATTTTCTGCTTAATCTTGCTGTGAACCCAAACTGTTTTTTAAAAAATAAGGTCTATTAAAATACAGGATGGGCATAAAGTTCATGTACAATTTAAAATAGTTTAACATAGTAAATTAGATACCCTATATATAAAGAATGCACAAATTTATAAATATTTCTATTCACATCAAAATAAATGAAGTTGATCCTTATATCCATTAGCCAAATTATTGATTTCTTTGGTGTTTCTTAAACTTCCAAATAAAGTAGTTTAGAAAACTCAATATCCAACATTAAAAGGGAAATTTAGTTCTCTCTCCCTTTTGCTGACATAATTGTTTCCCCTAAGTATTTTTAAATGACAAACATTGGCTACTTCTCAAAGATTCCACCTATTTTGATGAGAAGGAAATGTATGATATTTCATATCTAGGAAGATATCGATATTTCATATCTATTTCTCAATATGAAAAATATCAATATGTGATAGAGAGTTTAGAGAGCATAAAATCAAAGAGTTTCTGAGAAATATTTTAAAAAGGAAACAACAGAAAGAAACAAGAAGGTTAAGTGTATATAGTCATATCCATAATTAGGTTGCAATTCAAAAATAAGGTAAGTGGGCAGAGGGAGGGGGATTGGTGAGATTACACCTGCGGTGCATCTTACAAGGGTATATGTGAAACTTAGTAAATGTGGAATGTAAATGTCTTAGCACAATAACTAAGAAAATGCCAGGAAGGCTATGTTAACCAGAGTGATAAAAATATGTCAAACGGTCTATGAAACCATGGTGCCCCATGATCACATTAATGTACACAGCTATGATTTAATTTAAAAAAAAAAAAATAAACAATAGAGAATGTACAAAGAAGAAAAAAAAAAAAAAACGAAACAAAAATAAGGTAAGGTAAAAATGAGTGTAAACCAGCAAAGTACCATGTCTACATGAAAAAAACAAGAGTTGACACCCCTAGGGCATCACAGTGGACCTACCACAGTAAACTCCAATCACAGGGAAATTGCTGAAATAACAGAAATGGAGCTATGATATGAATAACAAAAAAGATGGATGGAATTGAAGAGAGACTTGAAGACTATTAAAAAGAATCAAACAAATTATTTCAGGAAATTAATGAAAAAGTTATTAAATAGCTAGACCACATAAGAAAGGATCTAATAGAACTTCAAGAAATGAAAGTCATTTAGGGAATTTTAAAGCACAGCGAAACACTTCAGCAACAGACTGAAACAAGTAGGCTTTATTCCAGGAATAAAAGGATGGCATAACATGTGTAAATCAATAAATGTGATTCAGCACATAAACAGAGGCAAAAATAAAGGCCACACAAACATCTCAATAGATGCAACAATAGCATTTGACAAAATCCAGCACCCTTTCTTGATAAAAACCAGTAAGAAACTAGACATATAAGGAAAATACCTCAAAATTATACAACCCATTTATAAATGGCAAATCCACAGTCAACATCATACTGAATGAGGAAAAGTTAAATCATTCCCCCTAAGAAATGGAACAAGGGTGCCCATCTTCTCCACTTTTATTCAACATAGTCTTGTAAGTCCTAGCCAGAATAATCAGCAAGAGAAAAAAATAAAGGGCATCCAAATTAGAAAAGTGAAGGAGAAATTATTGCTTTTTGCTGAAAATATGATCTTGTATCTAGAGAAACCCAAAGATCCAACCAAGAGATGTCTGGAACTGATAAATGCAGCAAAATCCAAGGTTACAAAATCAATGTAAACTTGGGTGGTGCCTGTGGCTCAATGAGTAGAGTGCTGGCCCCCTATACTGAGGGTGGTGGGTTCGAACCCGGCCCTGGCCAAATTGCAACAACAACAACAACAACAACAACAAATTAATGTAAAGAAATCAGTAGTATATAAAAATAACAATCAAACAGAGAGTCAAATCAAAGTCTAAATAAAATTCACAATTTAACTATCAAAAAATAAAATCCCAGGAATATACTTAATCAAAAAGACAAAGGGTCTCCACAGGGAGAACTACAAAACACTGAAGAAAGAAATTACAAATGACACAAACAAATGTAAAACCATAACATGCTGAAGGTTTGGTAGAAGCAACACCATTAAAATGTCTGGTACTACACGAAAAGTTACAAATGCCAAGAAATCTCCACCTAAATACCAAGGCATACTCTGAAAATCTAGAAAAGATAATTCTACTATTTGTTTGGAACAGAAAAGAGCCCAAGTAGTCAATCTTTAGCAAAAAGAACAAATCTGCAGGCATCACATTATCAGACTTCAAACTATAACACCAAGCTATATAGCAAATCAAAACAGGTTAGTATTGTTATTAAAATAGAGACATAGACTAATGAAATGAATAGAGAACCCAAATATAAAACCATCTACATACACCAACTGATAGTTTATAAAGCAGACAAAAATGTATACTGGAGAAAAAATACCCTGTTCAATAAATGGTGCTGAGAAAATTGGATAACCACATGTAAAAGAAACAGGGCCTTTATCTCTCACTATTCACAAAAATTAATTCAAGATGGGTAAAAGATGCAAAAGTAAGGCATGAAACCTTAATGATTCTAGAAGAAAACAGAGAAAAGTCTTCTTGATATAGGCCTAGGCAACAAATTTATGACTAAGACCCCAATGGCAATTACAGCAATAACAAAAATCAATAAATGGGACTTGATTAAATTAATAATATTCTGACAGCAAAGGAAATAATAGAGCAAACATATAATTTACAGAATGGGAGAAAATATTCACAAGCATGTTGAGAGTTAACACAACACAAACGTTTACATCTTTAAAAGTAAGTGGCATATTTTGGAAAGGTTTATCTGATGTTTCCTTTCTTAGTAGAACAAGATCCAAGGATTTGGAGGGATCAAAGGAAAAGCAACAAATGTTAGTCACTGACACTGCTCAGTTCCATGTCTCAGTGCATGGGGATACTTTTGTTATCAAATGTACTCTCCCTTTCTAATGAGAGAAACTGCTAGAAAAAGAGTTTTGGAAGGTAGTAATGGAAGGGACATGGAATCAGGGAATTAAAACCCAAGAAGTCTGTGAGTAAAGGAGCTTCATGAGGAGGCATAAAATTCTCCACTTGCAAAATCTGAATATAGAACTGTACCCAGTCACGAATAATGTAACAGATTTGTGGTTCATCATGGTCAGTCAGATTTGATATTGTAGATAGCCTCAAGAGAGTCTCCTGCCTTGCACTATATTTAAGACTGTGGTTAAATGCCATCATTCACAGTTCAAAAAGGAACATGTACAGGGCCTATGCAGAGATACAGCAAACAAAGCTAAGCCAAACAAAATAAGCATGCAATAGCAGAAGCACAAACACATGACAATAACTGGAAACAAAAAGTTAGAAGAATGGTAGGTAAAAAGCAACATCTGACAAGTTTTAGCTCTGGAATAAGAGAAAGAATATGGAATGTTGTTCTCTACACTATTATACCATTTGTGAAAACATGTATGTGTATTTGTTTTAGGAGACCTTAGAAAAAGAGTTTTAAAAAGAGATACCAGGCAAAAAAAAAAAAAAAAAGGAACCAAAGTGAAGGAAGATAGTTCAGAAGGAAATGGAAGAGAATAATAAAATCATAGCATAGTTAAAGGAAAATTTCTTCATGAGTAGAATGAACTTGGCTAAAAAGCACAGTAATAAATATGAATAAGAGGGCTAAGAAAAATGACCAAAAAACAAGAGTATAAACAAATAGGATACATATTATTAGAAGAAATAGCAGTCCTGGAAGACAAAGAAAATCAACAGACACACAGTTTGTGTTCCCAGAAAAAAATACACAGCATGTAGAAAAGATATTTAGGAGGATAATAAAATTGCCTTTCCTATGGTAAAGGAAATTCAGATACCACAGAATTTTATGTAGAAAATGCAATACTAAGGCATACATTGTAAGTTTTAGAACTCACATGTTAATAATAATTTAAAAAGCACATGGGCAAGAAAACCTAATATTTCTTCACATTTCATATGGATGGTAAGAGATAACATAGGACATCTGAGAAACTCATGCCTAGCTTAGTTTAATTCCGGGGCATTATTCTCAAATACATAAGCTCAGGAGAGATATCTCCTCCTTGAATTCATATTGAGAAATACATTATTTGATAACAACTTAGAGGCAATGAAAGAATAATCATAAAAAAATTTAAAAGATTGGGAAGTAATTTGGCATGATGTAAAAGGATAGGCTGAGATTTATCCTATTGAAATAAATTTTAAAGACTCAACAATTCTTTCTTCGCTTTCTTTTTTAGTTCTCTGTATTTTATTATTTTATTGTGAGCTTATTCCTTTCTTACATAAGCAAATATTTTAATTTTTAAGAACAACTGTGAGAAAACTAGTTATATGGCAGCTGTTATAATTCATGCACACAGTTTAGGATTATAAAAATGGGGATGGAGAAGTGTGGGCAGACACATAGAGTATAGGAAGTAACAGAATAAAGCATTGTTAATGGAATGCATGTGGTGTGTGAAGGAGAGGGAGGTGACAATAATACCTTTACATTCATGGTTTGCATAACTTGTTGGATAGTTCCCTGTTCTAGCAGGTATCGGGAGACTAAATTTGAAAGATTAGGTTAGATAGAACAATTTAAGGTATTATTTGACTCCAAGGTAGAGATTATCAAATTTCAGAGGGTGATGAATTATTTTCAGTGGCAACAATATTTTGAAAATTCTCCTTTCTCCTCCCATGAAGCCCACATAACAGTAGATTCATTATTATTCTTTATACATTAATAATTCCTGCTTTGGAGTATAGAGGTTAGTATTTTCTATTAGTCTAGAACAGAGGTGGGCAATATTTTTGTAAAGGGTTACGTAGTAAATATTTTAGACTTTTTGAGCCATAAAGTCTCTATTGCAACAACTCAACTCTGTCATTATAGAGTTAAATTAACTGTAGCCTAATGCTGCCTTTGTGTATATTTCAAGTTTCTCCATGCACAGTGAAATGTTACCTAACTGAAAGTATTAACATAAACATACTGTAACCTGCTCTTGTACCAATCTCTGAGTTTTCACCAATCACTGGCTTACAGTCCACCAAATGTCCAAACTATGTTCAAAGAAGGCAAATATTGACTTGTAACTCATCAAGATGTTTCTGCACTTCACTTCCACTTTCTGTGCATCATGTTTCTTTTCCTATCCATGAATTCTTTCCAGTCATGAGGCAACACAGAAGTCTCTCTGGGCCCATTCTGGTTAGGGGTGCTGCCCAATTCATGAATCATTCTTTGCTCAATTAAACTCTTTAAACTTAATTCATTCGAAGTTTTCCTTTTAACAGTAGCAAGAAAGACAATACATAATGCATGAGTGGGACTATCTTACAATGAAACTTTATCTACAAATGTTAGTATTCAAACTCAATATATTTTCCAAATGTCACGAAATATTTTCACTTTAATTTTTTTCACTAGTTAAAAATGTAGATGCTATCTCTAACTCATGGACAATACAAAAACAGGTATTAGTCTGGTTTTGGCGTGCAAATTTTAGTTTGCAAATCCCTGATCTAAAATATCTACCTTCTAGATCTCTTTTTAGATCCTTTAGCAAAAATCAGTTGAGATGATATCTATCATACAGTCTTGATAACCATGAATGAAATCCTTGGGAAAACTCAGCAATGATGTAGAGAACTACGTTGAAAGCATGCAACACAAATCTGCTAGGTTTTATACCTGATAAGGTTTTAATCCAGGAAACACACTCTAGAGGCAGTGAAATCACATCGTTTTCTTGTTAGAATGCTCTCACATTGACTGGAACTCTTTCTTCTGGGTAGCTTTTCTCCAGTAGTAAGACATCTTCTTGCTGTACCATGACCTTTTCATATTGACAATAAGAACCTTTCATGCTTCCCCTTGTATTCCTCCTGGTTCCTGACATCTAGTTTCTCTTGGTTAACTTCAACTAAAAATTAGTGCTGTGGAATATATTTTTAGGTGAACAAAATGTATGAGAGAGAAAAGAAAAGTTATCACACTCTGAAAGCTTCAATGAAATATTTTCTCTTGGGTCTCATGAACTCTTTCCTTTTTTTAATTAAGTGTAAAATCTTAATATCAATATGGGAGAGGTTACAATAAACTTTAATTTTTATTAGACTCAGTTACTTAATGTATCTATATATATATTATATGATTCAAGAGATTAACATTAAAACTACTACCTAAAATGTTTATGTAGGCTCTCATAGTGTAATAAATTATTATGTTGCTTATATATAGTTAATTTTTATAATCCTTAAAAATAAAAACAGTTGTGTGAAACTACAAATAGCAAAAGCTTCTAAAATAAAAAAATGCTGACAAAGTGATTAGCAGTTGAAATAATATTAAGAATAGGACATGAATAAAATAATCAGGAAATCAAAAAGACAATATAGTTTTCTGCAGTTACCATTACTATTTTTGAGGAATGGCCAAATGTAATAAAAATGCAACCCGTATTATCTTTACTGAGCTTATTAAGCTTTATGGATATTTTTAAGCTCAGGAAATGTTAAATTAATTTGTGTGTTTAAATATGCATGTCTGCTACAATTATAAGTGTATTGGATTCTAAATGTACCATTGTATTTTGGTCTTTGAAGAAATTAGCGGTTGACCTCCAGTGTCATCAGCCAAGACACAGTCAGAAAAGCTTTAGTTTATAGTGAGAGATGCTGATCAGGGACTTTGAGTTCTAATTGGAAACAAATAAACAAGTTGAAAAGGTAAATTGAAGCCACTCGATACATGTATTTTTCTTTTTTTACAGTTCTGAAATTAACAAGTTATTTACCATTTGAAAAGAAAACAAATACAGTTTTATCTTCCCTGGACCAAAAAAATCTAGGGTAACAAAGATTATTATTGAAGTATTTTTCCCATGAAACATTACATACCCAGGTATTGATACATTATACAACAATGATAAAAAATTCCGATGATTAACTGAAGAAGTACACCTGAGAAATTTCATCTGTTTGGCACGTTTTTCCCTATAGTAATTGAAATATCCATTTAAACACCTAGGGAAATCATAAGGTAATATACGTTGTGGCTGGTTGTAGTTAAAGCTTTATATAGATTATTGTTTTTTCATTTATAAATAAGTGCTTATTATAAAGCCTCACTTTATCATTAAGTGTAGAGAAATGTAAGAAAGAAAATAAAGATGCTACAGTCAAGAAAGAAACATTATAAACTCAAATACATTTCATTCATGATTTATTATATTGTTATTCTATAGAAATCAACCTCTTTAACAATTGTCTTATTTGAACCACTCAATTGTGATTTGCATTACTTGTGTAGACTCCAAGGATAAAACATTGAGAAACAGTTCACATCTCTATAGAGTAGTTATCATCTCAAGATAGTAAATTCAGATGAGATGATGTTCATAATTCAGTTCTCATTTGGTTCTGATAACAGGTATTGCACATATGGACACAGACTTTTTTATTTGAAGTGTTATGTATGTAAAACAAAATATTTAATTATACATATGAAAATAAGAATTAAGCATTGGCTATACCTTCCTATATATTCCTCCTTTTCACATTACATTTTATTTTTTATTTATAAGATTGTCTCAGTATCCACACAGCCCTAAAGCAGCCCATCTACTATTTACTTAGTGTCTTATTGTGCCAAAATTACCTACATTCTGCTTCCGTCTGTCTTCATTTTAGATTGTTTTAATGGTTCCATTATCTAAAGGTTAGAATTCATTAATTACTTTAAGAAGTTTTCCTTATGTGTATCTGTAGATATTGACAAAGTACTGACACCAGCATTGTTTGAATTAGAATATAATGCATAAAACAACATAATGATATTTCTAGTTCTCAATCTTCTCACCTACAATTAGTTTCAACTGTCTGGTTCAAACCCTTGATCAAACCTTAATTAGTAACTGCTTTTTTTCTGCAAACTCAGTTTCAAACCACAGTTCAATGACTAACATCTTGGAAATAACAGCTGACCTACTCTGGATCTCAAAATATTATAGGTATTTAATAATCTGTAAGACTCAATCACTTTTATCACTTGCTTAGACAACTGTGATGGCCTACAAACTGTTTCCCTTTTCCTAATCACTCTGTTATTTATTTATATAGTGGCTAGAAAATGTGCTATCACACTGACTTATTTTATTTTCCATTTAGTAAACACAGTCCTTTAATGTTTGATTTATTTATACTTTACCATATTTTTATCAATTATTTTTATCTCCAACTCACTAGAAAATAAACAGCATGAGATCAGGGACTTTGTCTAGCTCATGTCCTGCTGAATGCCTAGTGCTCAAAACAACCCCGTCACATGGTAAGCAGTTAATAGGTGCTTCTTGACTGATTGAGCAAATCAAACTCAAAGGCAAGATGTTAATAATCCAATATCCTAATTTGAGGACATATTTTGTCAGTTCCAAAAAAAGTTGAAACACTAGGGCAATATATGGCTGCCTCCCTCTGATAAAGAAATAAAGCATTGGGTTCCAATATTTCTAATCTTTAGACACTGTATTTTCATACAAGACGAACATTATCAAGCTTTTTTTCTTAGGTTTTGCCACTTCCAAATGTTTATAAATAACTTTATACATGTATAAAATTCCAAGGCAATTGTCATATCTTAGAAGCTTAGATTTTAAATTTAATATTTTCTTAAGTGATGTCCTTTAGAAGTGATCGCTTATTGTCTTACGGAAACTATTGTATTAAATAAAATAAACCTATTTAAAATATTTCACGTGATAATTCCCTCATCTTGATATCTTAGCTCGGTCTGCCACAGTGGTTAAAGGTAGACTGAATGGCTTAAATAGCAAGTTTATTTTCTCAGAGTGAAGGTTGGTAAATCTAAGATTAAGATGGCGGTAGGGTTAGTTATCAGCAAGGCAAGAAAGTTGACTCCTCTCATGCCAGGAATGGGGTAGAAAATGCACATATACTGAAAATAGCCTAATTTTATGGTAAACCCTCCTGCATACAAATATTTATTTCCCTTCTTTATAAAAAATTTCTATTTTCATGAAGAAAATACTAATTTTCATGAAGAAAATTACTAATGCTAACCTCAAGGAAAATTTAAAAAACTCATTAAAAAATCTCATTCAATCATAACATTAAGGTCAAAGTCTAGGATCATGTAATTTATATCAGACTTTTCATGAGCCAGAGACTGATAAACTGAAACAAACAAACAAAACAACAACAACAAAAAAGCAACCTATATACTCCCTATACTGCCAACATAATTTATGGAACAAAAGCAGGATAATTGCATTAACAACCCTATCTGGGTGGGGAAAAAAAAAAAAAATAGTATATAGCATTCACTAATCCATGAAAAAGTCTAAAGTTATGCTAGATAACATTGCCTCCATAGTGTGAGGCAATGTTCCTTGATTGAGCCCCATTCCTTTTCTGGAAGTGATTTTCCAGGCTATGGTTTTCTACAGTTCTTGGATCCAATTTCTGTGGATAGCTTCATTTTAATCATTTCTCTTCATCATTTCTTAATAAAGCATTAGAAAATATGCCATTCGTATGAATAAACAGCTTTTCAGCCTCTAGACAGTGGTTTTCAACCTTCCTAATGTTGCAACCGTTTAATACAGTTCCTCATGTTGTGGTGACCCCCAACCATAAAATTATTTTCATTGCTACTTCATAACTGTAATTTTGCTACTGTTATGAATAGTAATGTAAATATCTGATATGCCTGATGTATTTTCATTGTTACAAAGGGGTTGCGACCCACAGGTTGAGAACCACTGCTCTAGACATTTTGGAGTCACTCTTTTATCCCTCATGAATCTCAGTTTCTTTTAATCCAGGGGGCTTATATTTTTCTCAGTAGAGACCTCACATATGTGCTCTATGTGTTTGTTTCTGGTTAACTTCATTTGCCAAAATTGTGCCCACAATTCCTTTTTAGACTTGTCTTTCTCTCTAGATGAACTTGCTAGTAGTGTGGGTGCATTTTATGTTGCTGAACCCTGCTTCAAGCTTTCTAAAAGTTCCTTCATCTGGGCTGGGTATGGTGGCTCACATCTGTCATACAAGCACTCTCAGGGGCCAAGACATGTAGATTGCTTGAGCTGGCAGTTCCAGACCAACCTAAGCAAGAACAAGACTCTGTCTCTAGTAAAAATAGAAAAACACAGAATTGGTCCTAGAAGTCTGGTGTTGTAGTGGAAATCTGTATTCCCAGTTACTGAGTAGGCTGAAACACAATTATCTCTTGAACCCAAGAGATTGGGGCTGCTGTGAGCTCTGATCCACAGCACCCTACTGAAGGTGACAGAATGAGACTGTTTCAGAAAGAACAACAAAAAGGTTGCTTGGTCTGGCTGAAGGAATCCACTAGAATCACCTGAATTCTTTCAGAGGTTTAAAAGGATTATTACAGACACACCTTTGATTTCATCTATAACTTAGAAACAGTTTCATTTTTCAACTCTAAAAATTCTGGGTTGTCTCTATTGCCTCTGAACTCTGCTTGCCAGCAGCTCAATTTCTTTCTGAGTTCATCTTTTTCTTGTAGAGTTTTACCTAATGTACTTAATAGCAGTCAGCTCACATTTTGAAGATACTGCCCCAGAACTTCTTACCTCAACACTGCCAATTCTGTAGATAGATGTTTTCTTTTCTACATTACTACTAGAGTCAATTTTACCAAATGTTTTTCCAGCACACCACATAGATCATTGTTTTCAACATCATTTAGCAATTTTCTTTGCCAGTTCCCTAAATCACTGCCACATATTTTAGGTTTTAATTATGACAACACCAGACTTCTAGGACCAATTCTATGTTAATCAGTTTTTGTTGCACAACAAACGACCACAAATTCTCTGTGCCACACTTGTTTCTTATTCATACATCTGTGATTCAGCTGCAGTATCTCTGTTTCAGACTCTGGAGATGGCTGCTTTGGCTTCAGAGTCTGTGTTTGGGCTTATGTCTGCCCGACTGCGTTCATTCTGAAGCTAGGACTGATGAGGCAGAAACAATCTGGGGAAGCTCATTGCAAGGCAGAGTACGAGAGCCTGAGAATGCTCGCCTAAAGGCATATGCATATTTTAAGTCTTGTCATGTCCGCTAACATCTCATTGCACAAAGAAAGCCACGTGGCCCACCCCAACATCAGTGAGGCAGAGAGAATATGTTTTCCCATAGAGACCAAGGTGGAGAGTGAGTGAGTGAATGTTTGCTACACAATAATCTACCACACTTGGGAAGTCACAAGAAGAATGCAATGTTTGAAGTATACTTTAAGACTGTTTTAGAATAACAGAAGGTGGTTGGATTCTGGTGTTTTAATGGGAGGAAGGGAAGAAATAACTGGTGGCTCAGAGTATTCAACTAGGAAACAGACTGAGCAGGAAGAGATTCAGCATTAATTAGAGCAGTGGTCAGGTGAGCTGATGCCAAGATGGCATGGGAACAAATTAAGTACGTCCTTTAGAATGGTCAACCATGAAATAGTATGCAGTGGTCTAAGCCATAAAATAAAAGGGTGTGTGTGTGTGTTTTACCTTTCAAACACAAGCTAAAATGCAGTAATACATCCCGAGCAGGGGATGTATTAAAGGATATGGGGAAGATAGAGATTGAGTTCTAAATACAAAAAGAAATAAGTCCAAAAAAGGCCTTGGCACAAATTGATGTTAATAGAAGTATGTTTTGTTTGATCCTTTATTTCTGAGGTCCTCTGACCATTAAAAAAAAAAAAAAAAAAAACAGCTAAAAGTAAACAGAATCATAGCAGGTATTGAATTGAGATACACAGACTTAAGAGAAGGTAGTAAATTAGCAAAGGATTCCAGAAGCCACACCATTAGTAGAAAAAGAGCTAACAGAGGTAAGAGTGGCAAATATCAAAGCTAGAGACAGAACCTGTAGAAGGGCATTAGCAAGGCAAACATTCTAATACCGATGCCTCCATTGATAAAGACTGCCTCAGACCAAGGGTCTTTGCAGGAAGGGTCCACCATAGAATGTTTTCTGAAAAGTTCTGTGTCCCAAGATGAAAACTTGGGAAACAATGTTAAATGGTTTTAACTGTTAGAAAGTATTTTTTTTTTTTTTTTTTTTTTATGATAAAGATATAGTTACCAAGGTGGGAGGGAAATATTGTTACCATGGCACATCTACTGTGATATAAAAACCGCTTTATTGGAAACGTCTTTTAAATATCATTTGTGGAATGGAATTTTACCTGTGTTTATCCTTGATGATAAGGATTTACTATATTTTATGTAGTTGTAGCCCCACTGTTGGGGAGATTGTTTGGGATCTACACGATTTTCTTTAAAGGAGGAGCTCTGCTGAATAGATGATGAAATAGAATAAGAAAGTAAGGGTAGGGAAATCAATGTTCCTATGAAATGAATAGCTGATTCTGGCAAGATTTTCAGGAGAAATATAGTTCTGACTAAAATGCAATCATATCGGAATTGATTTGCTGTGCCTGACCTCATTGTATAACAATCTACCATAAACTGAATGAGAATTACTATGAAGAGGAGGTGGGTCCACTATAAAGCAACTGCCAATCTGAAAAATATACAATTTTCCACCACTGGCCTCTTCTGCTTCCTCTTGTCTCTAAGCCAGCAACAATGCATATTTGTTTGATGGTGACCCTTAAACAGTTTTCTCTTTGAATGACCTCGTTACTGCCCCTTGGTAGGAAAGTGGCTATGTTTTTTAAGGTAGATCTAAATTCTCTTGCAGCCTCATTGAATTTGCCTCTTAATCCAGAAGGTAATTGAAATTGATATCAAAGCTACTGTTAAATAATAAAAGGATGAACAGAAAGGCATCATTTCTCCAGTTCTAAAGTAAACAAACAGTAAGGGTCCAGAAAAGACAATTTCTTTTTATTGTCTCTTCTTTACAATTTTTACTATATATTTTATCAAAATTAATTTCTTGAACCTATTAAGTTTTACATTAAAGAATCTAAATGCGAATAGTGGTGGAGTTATTTATAATACTAAACAAAGATTATTTTTTATGTACCGTAAAAATAACAATCCACAAACCATCTTAATCATATGTACAAATATTATTGCTTCTTTTTCTCTTAAACATTTGAAACTTTTGGCTGCCATTTCATAGTAGAAATTAAAAAAATCAAAATTCATACTTTAATAAGTGAACAGGTAACATAATAGAGAGACAACTGGTGCAAAGATGAGACTTGTCTTCAGCAGAGTGACAATGTAAATTTTCCGAGGCTCTGCCTACATTCCTCGTAGAGAGCTCCTGGATGTGCGCAATAATTTGCAAGCAGACCCTTGTGGATTTCTTCCTCTTTTTTCACCCTTCATTGTCTATTTATTCCAATTCTGAGTCTATCTGAGAAATTTAAAGTGGTGTAATACATGCAGCTAAGATTTATAACGTGATATGTCGACTTGGTAGAGCCCAAAATAGTGCTTTTCTGAACTATTACAATTTTTCTCTCACCCAACTTACTTTCTCTCTAGCACCTGTGCTGATTGGCTAACATCCTTGAACAAAAATGGCTGGTCACCCCTTATGTATAATTCATGCAATCAAAACTTTGCAAATGTGCACAATTTGGAGTCCTGTGTGCCCAAATAGGCTATCTCTAAGCTGTCAAGACTTTCTGCAAAATGACTTGCTCTATGATCATAAACTGAAGCACTAATGAAGTTGTCCGCTTGGTTCTAGAGAGAGCCATTTAATCAGGCACTGCTTCTAATAGGGGTTGGCTAACAGGTGGCTCCAAATATTGAAAGACTTAGCAGCAATTTAAAAAATAACAAAGGTAAAAATCTCTCCTTGTGTCAAGCCAAGTCCTCATATGGTTTACTGGGAAATGCACATGAGGAGATTATAATTGGTGACTTTGGTTCTCTAGGAACAAAAGTAGCATTTTAGAAAAATGTAGGTATTGTTACTTAACAGTGTTTCAAAGCTCAGCGTTAAATTTAATAATTATATAATTAGATCTGAATTCTCAAAATGAATGTTGCTGAAGCAATGGGACTTGCAGACTGTGTTATCTCAAACATGCATATGTCTCTGAGTAGCTTAAGGAAATTAACTGGTGATAATGGGAAAAAATTTCTCATTGTCTTCTCAGTTGCATGATTTCATGATTTGGTGTGGTGTCTGTGACAATGGTCTATTCATAGACAAGAAAAATATGGAAGCACTATGTAATGTTGTATGTTTTCCATGCACTAAATAGAATTTACTTGGAAATTTGATATTTTTCACCATGAAAATTACCCTGCATACTTACGCAGCTCTTCTTTTCCCTTGAAATATAATGCTTTTATGTATTTTGGGTTATTATTCATAGTTAAAAGATTATACATAACTTTATTTTGTTGTCAATGTTGGAATTGAGTAATTTATCTAATATATTCAAAGTAGAGCTATAGTCAAAGCTGTACTTTGTCAGGCTGTTTGGTATTAATTTAACACTTAAAACTCAAATATTGGGAAGAATCCAGAAAAGATTGTAAATCTTTTGTAAGATTGTGTATATATATATACACACATATATCATAAGTAGAATGACTCATTTATTTTGTCAACAACATTGTACTGAAAATCTATTATGTTTAAGACACTGTGGGAGCTATGCCAGGACCAGTGATCAGCACCCTCCTGGACCTCCGGAAGAACTACCCTGTGACCCGTGATTGGCACCTGGACCTTTGGAAGAACAGCACCAGGACCCACAATTGCACCTGCCCAACTCCAGGACCCACAATTGGCACCCTTCCAGACCACCCTCACGACCCACGATTGGCACCTGCCTGGACCTCCAAAAGAACTGCGCTCACCGAAGCGTAGCAAGAGCTGTGCTGGGACTTGCTACCCCACCACCGGGCCTCCCCACACCCTGACCAGGAACTCCGGGAGCCATGCAACCATGTGTCCTCCCTCCTGTACCCTTCCTGCCTCCACACCAACCCACTCCTCTGGCCAGGGATTCTGGTAACTGCGTGCCCTCCGGAGCCCTCCCTCCCTATGCATGAAGCCCTTCTCCTGGCCAGAGAATGTGGGAGCCTTGGGCCGTCTGTGCCAAAGTCACTGGGCGCCAGGTACTCCCAGAACCGTATGCACCACTGCTGCCCTGTTGCTGGATGGGGGTGTCACACTCCAAAGCTGCTCCCACAACCAGAACTCCCTGGCTAGGGCAATCCCAAAGAGCTACACAGGGTCACTCCCTACAAAGATCCAGCAACAATAGAGTGATCACCAGGGTCTAATCTCAGAGAGACACCACCCCAACTCTGAGGATGGCCAAAGGCAATGGTGAAAAACAATCATGAGACAAAATCAAGGGAAACACTCTGGCAAATATGAATAATCAGAGTAGATCAAATCCCCCAAGGAACAATGGGTCAGACACAGCCCAAGATCCCATGCACAAAGAAATAGCTGAGATGTCAGAAATTGAATTCAGAATCTGTATAGCAAATAAGATTGAATTAGAAATCCAAGCAGTAACCCAAAAGATGTCTCAAGAATTCAACAAATTCAAAGACCAAATGACCAAAGATTTTGACACATTGAGACAAGAACTTACAGCCCTCAAAGATCTGAGAAACACAATAGAATCCCTCAGTAACAGAATGGATCAAGCAGAAGAAAGGATTTCTGATATCGAAGACAAAGCTTTTGAACGCTCTCAAACTCTCAAAGAGGAAGTGAAATGGAGGGCAAAAACAGATCACTCCCTCAGAGAGCTCTGGGATAATTCGAAGAAAACTAATATTCGTCTTATAGGGATCCCCGAAAGCGATGAAGTGGCTTCACAAGGCACAGAGTCTCTTCTCCATAAGATTATGAAAGAGAACTTTCCAGACATGCCAAGAGATTCTGAAATTCACATAGCAGGCAGTTTTAGAACTCCAGCATGACTCAACCAGAATAAGACATACCCCAGACACATCATAAT
>CAUYPK010046971.1:0-12149 GCA_963574355.1 Loris lydekkerianus | reverse complement strand
TTTAAGGCTGCATAGTATTCCATGGTATACATGTACCACAATTTGCTAGTCCATTTGTGGGTCAATGGGCACTTGGGCTTCTTCCATGACTTAGCAATTATGAATTGGGCTGCAATAAACATTCTGGTACAGATGTCTTTGTTGTATTGTGAATTTTGGTCTTCTGGGTATAAACCTAGAAGAGGAATTATAGGATCGAATGGCAAGTCTATTTTTTAGGTCTCTAAGTATTCTCCAAACATCCTTCCAGAAGGAACATATTAGTATGCATTCCCACCAGCAGTGTAAAAGTGTGCCCTTTTCTCCACATCCACACCAACATCTCTGGTTTTGGAATTTTGTTATGTGGGCTACTCTTATTGGAGTTAGGTGATATCTCAAAGTATTTTTGATTCACATTTCTCTGATGATTAAGGATGATGAGCTTTTTTTCATGTGTTTGTAGATTGTGCATCTGTCTTCTTTAGAGAAGTTTTTCTTCAAGTCCCGTCCCCACCCTGAAATGGGGTCACGTGTTCTTTTCTTGCTAATACATTTCAGTTCTCTGTGGATTCTGGTTATCTTTGTTTTTATCTTAATGGGCACTGTGAATTATGGAAGTGATCATAACTCCATCTTTGCTTTGGCTCTTAAGGGAAGTTGAATTTCAAATTTGTGGGTTAAATGCTTTATACTCACTTTAATCTTGGCAGCATCCGATTATTTTTATCTGTATTTTGTTAGTTAAAAATAACCATCATATCATCATTTACTACATTTTAGTATATTCAGTATTTTGTTTGTTTGTTTGTTTGAGACAGTCTCACTATGTTGTCCTTAGTAGAGTGAGGTGGCGTCACAGCTCACAGCAACCTCAAACACTTGGGCTTAAGCGATTTCTCTTACCTCAGCCTCCCAAGTAGCTGGGACTACTGGCACCTGCCAAAACACCCATTTTTTGTTGTCATTGTCATTGTTGTTTAGCAGGCCTGGGCTGGGTTTGAACCTGCCTGCCTTGGTGTATGTAGCCTAACCACTGAGCTATGAGCACTAAGCCGAGTATATCCAGTATTTTTAAAAAAAATTTATTAAGGTATGTGCAGTCTAACGCACAAAACTCAGTGTATGGCTCAATTGTCATTAATTTTTGAGACAGAGTCCTCAGACTCTTGGGCTCAAGCAATTCTCTTGCCTCAGCCTTCCAAGTAGCTGGGACTATAGGCACCTGCCACACGCCTGGGCTATTTTTAGAGATGGGGTCTCACTCTAGCTGAGGCTGGTCTCGGAGTGCTGGGATTATAGGTGTGACCAACTTCGCCCAACCTGATTTTTTTTTTTGTCTCACTCTGTCACCTAGGGTGGAGTGTAGTGGTGTGAAGCTCAATGAATTTTGACACATATATGTTACTCATATAATTATCACCCAGATCAACATATCAAATGCTTCTGCTAATTTTTTCTATTTTAGAGAAATGTATATATTTTTATAGATCACATCAATGAAATTATTCTGCTAATTATTAATAGAAAAGTATAAAATAATACTGCAAGGCTGGGTGTAGCAGCTCACATCTGTAATCCCAGTACTTTGAAAGACCAAGGTGTGAGGACTGCTTGAAGCTAGGAATGAGAGACAAGCTTGGGCAATATGGTCAGACCCTGTCTCTATCAAAAAAAAAAAAAAAAAAATTAGCCAGAGGCATGGTGGCTCAAACCTGTAGTCCTGCTACTCAGGATGTTAAGGTGGGAGAATCATTTGAGCCCAGTAATATGAGGCTACAATGAGCTACGGTCATGCCTGGGAGACAGAGCAGGACTCCAGCCTGGAAAACAGAATGAGACCTTTATTATCTTAAAAAATAAAAATACTGCAAAATTATTTCTTGTTTCAATTTTTAATTTGATTACTAACAAATTTGAGTATTTCCCTTACAACTACTATTATTTGCTACTACCCTGGTGTGAAACAACCCTTCCTTCACTTACCTAATTGAGAACCTATGTTTGATTTGAGTTGTGGGTAAATCCTTTAATCCTTTATTAATCCTTTGTCTTACTTCCTGAGTATAATTTGAGTCCTTCGGTCTGTTCCTCTTTGACATGTCCTTCTTTGGGCCTGTAAAGTCACACTGGACTGCAACCTATTTCCTCTACTGGAAGAAGCTGTGGGGCCTTAGGTACGTAATTGTTTCTGAAACTCAGTAAAATGTTCCTCTGTGAAATGTTCCTCCTCTGTAAGATGATTATACTAATATTACTCCTTTGTTTAGAGCAGCAATCCCCAACCTTTTTTGGCACCAGGGACTGGTTTCATGTAAGACAATTTTTCCATGGACCTGGGTAGGAGGGTGGTTTTGATGTGAGTCTACAAGCAATTAATTTATTCTGGTCTCTGTGCAGTCAACCCTCTCTGCTAATGATAATCTGTATTTGCAACCGCTCCCCAGTGCTAGCCTCACCACATCAGCTCCACCTCAGATCATCAGGCATTAGATTTTCAAAAGGAGCATGCAACCTAGATCCTTGGCATGCACAGTTTACCGTTTATAGGGTTCACGCTCCCATGGGAAACTAAAGCTGCCACTGATTTGATGGGAGGTGGGGCTCAGGCCGTGATGCCAGCCACAGGGAGTGGCTGTAAATGCAGATGAAGCTTTGCTGGCTCATGGGCTGGCCCACCCATCGCTCAGCTCCTGCTGTGCAGCCAGGTCCTAAAGGGCCATAGACTAGTAGTGTGTGTAGGGGGAGTGGGGGAGGGTGTTGGAGACTACAGGTTTAGAGCACTTAAATTAAGTACAAAGTATTTATCACAAAGGCTAGCACCCAAAGAGTCTCTTAATGTTATTCTCTGTATTAACTTTTACCATGTTGCTTCTTAAATTCTTAAAATCATGTAATTGTATCTATTTTTAGCTTTTCTACTTTATTCTGGGTCACTGTTCAAATTTCACATAGTTCTGAAACATGTAATCACCATTCATTATAGTATGTCTCAGTATCTGATAGGATAAATGCTTTAATTTTCCACATTAACTTTGACATTCTCTTTTGCTGATTTTCAAAGAAACTTTAAAATACTCTTGTCAAATTTTCAAAAAGATATTATAATTTGTCTTCATCTTTGGAACCATAGCATGTCTCTATTAAAATTGTTTTTATAGTGATCATAAAGATTTGTGATATAAAGAGCACATACAAAATCCTATACTAGAATACTCAATAATTTATATTTTGCTAAATAAATGGGCCTCTTTTTTCATCCTATTATTTGATTGTTATCATTAGGTAGGATTATTGATATTTTTAGTACATTTAACTTATATGATCAGTTTCTTCACCAAATTAACAGTGTCAATAAGTTTTAGCTTATTTCCATTTTCTAGGCTCAGAGTAAAGTTGTCTCCAGATAACACTTTGGAGCAGTTCTGTGGAATGTACACGATATACGTGAGACAGTTTACTGAATGTATCTCGGCTGCACTCCTACTGTACACCGCTGGTGGGCCATTAAGTTGGTTTTGAACAAATTTTTGGCAGGGTCTACTAAAGCTTCACATACATATATACTAAGGTCCAGCAATTTTACTCTTAGTTATACACCTAACAGACATGTCTGCATCTGAGGGTAGACAATTAAGTTCATGAACTCATCCTAGAAAAAGTGCTATGTACCTGATTGCTGAATATCACTACGATCACTTTTGAAATACTCCCCTTGAGAAGCAATGCACTGATGCCAGTGCCTAGTCCACCCTTCAAAGCAATTTTGGAGCTGTTTTTCTGGAATGACCATCAGAGCTGTCATCCTATGAGGTCTGACAATTAAGTTCATGAACTCTACCTAGAAAAAGTGCTACATGCCTCATTGCTGAATATCACTATGGTCACCTCTGAAGTACTCCCCTTGGCCATTTGGTGATGGTATCTCTGATGGCCATTTCAGAAAAATAGTTCCAAAATTGCTTTGAGGGTTGGACTTGGCACTGGCATTAGTGCATAGCTTTCCTAGGGGAGTACCTTGAAGGTGACCATAGCAATATTCAGCAGTGAGGTATGTGCTACTTTTTCTAGGATGAGTTCGTGAACTTATCTGTCCAACCTCATATGTCCACTTTAAGACAGACACTGGGATCTTCATGGAAATGCTATTTGTAACAACCAAATATCGCAAGCTACCCAAATGCCTGTCAAAGTGAGTGAACCTTGGTATATTCATTCATACCATAGATTAATATTCAGCAGTGAAAATGAATAAGCTGGCCAGCTGAATGAACAATTACATTCAACACTATAGATGAATCTCAAAAACGTAATTTGAGCCAAAGAAGCCAGACGAAAAAAAGAGAACACATGGTGTATGATTCCAGCTAAAACTAATAAAACGCTATTAAAGACCATGGTAGTGGAAGGGCCGGGCTCAGTGGCTCACGCCTGTAATCCTAGCACTCTGGGAGGCAGAGGGGGGTGGATTGCCTGAGCTCATGAGTTCAAGACCAGTCTGAGCAAGAGTGAGATCCCATCTCTAAAAAATAGCAGGGTGTTGTGGTGGGCACTTGTATTCCCAGCTACTCAGAGGGGGTTGAGGCAAAAGGATCTCTTAAGCCCAAGAGTTTGAGGTTTCTGTGAGCTATGATGCCATGGCACTCCATCCAGGGAAACAGAGTGAGACTCTGTCTCAAAAACAACAACAATAAAACACGGTAGTGGAGGGATTAATGACTGAAAGAGAACACTAGGGGCTTCTCTTGTGCCACAATGCTCTTTTTCCTTGATGTTGATATTAGTTACTCTGATGTGTTTAATATGTGAAAGTTCACTGAGCTGCATTCTTAGATTATATGCATATTTCTATATGTATATTATACTTAACTTTGAACATTAAGAAACAAACAACTCTTTATCTCATCTGTATCCCCTTATATCTTACTTAATGGCAATTCTATCCTTAATTACTTGGATCCGAGACCTCGAAGGCATTACTAGGCATAGACTTTGGCAATGAGCAACCTGAACAACCATATTTGGTGACTCTGTTTACATCTTCTCATACATTATACATTTTATTTATTTCTTTATTGTCTGATGCCCCACATGCTGTCATCCTACCTAGTAGGTAAGATCCTTAAGGACTTGAATTTGTATCTTTTTTTTTTTTTTTTTTTTTTGCAGTTTTTGGCCAGGGTTGGGTTTGAACCCACCACCTTTGGCATATGGGCCCAGTGCACTACTCCTTTGAGCCACAGGCACCACCAAGAATGTGTGTCTATTTTGCATCTCGAGGACCGAGAACACTGGCTGGCACATGGCAGGTGCTCAATATATGTAGAACATGGACTGAAAAAGGAGTGAAGTAAGAAACTGGGTATTCATTTCTTTACAGAATGCTTGTTGTGTCTCTTGATTCACTATACAGTTGACTTGCCTTTCTTTTCAACTCAGAGTAAAGGAATCTCAGCTTTTGAATGATGGGGACATAGCCCAGACATCAACATCTGTGAGAATTGAATTGTAAAACTAGTACCGAGATAGTATTTCTAGATATGCAAATTTATAGCAGTACACAGAAGAGGTGTTAGATGTCCAAAAGTCATTGCTCATCTGGTTTCACTTTCTACATATATAAAAGAAAATAATATCTTTCCCACATACTTCATGGAATTCTGAAGACAAACATAAAAACAAGACATAAAGATGCTCTGAACAAGTAAAGTCACTACAAAACAATCCCCCAGAAACCCAAACAAGTACAGGCATTTTTGTGGGCGTGTGTCATAGTTTCAAAGATATAAGCATTATGACCAAAGTATCTGGGCAGACCGTTCTCAGAAACTTGATCATAATGAAGATAGGAGCAAAGAAAGAGACAGAGAGAAAGTTTGTAGCATTTGAGTTAGTGCCTGGCTGTGGGAGAATAACACAAATGAATATATGGATATGGAAATGAGAAATAAGGGAAAATGAACCAGATCAGACTTTCCCCAGGTACAGCCCAGGTATGGTCTGTACAATCCACTGTGACTTTTAGGTGAATAGGTGACATATATTTTTGTGTTTGGAATTAAGGTACAACTAGTTTAAATAGTAATCAGATCTTGATTTCTAGATACTTTTCTCCACTAAAAGGAAAAAAAAAAAGGCTAATCCCAAGGTGGTAGCAGCAAAAGCACAAAGAGAGCCTGGATTGCCTTATTGTGCCATAAAATTGAGAAGTGCTCGAATGTTATGGGGAAAAGCCAAAAGCACATAGGATATGATGTAAAGGGATTCCACTGTCCAAACTAGGAGCTCTTTGAGCATCAAAATGAATAACAAGAATGAATTACAATACAGTAAATAAAAAGTAATCCACAAAGTCATTTTGATACTGAAAATATTTTTAGAGAGTGAAGATGGAAAAGGGGAAATTATTCTTTACAGATGAAAGTTAAGAAATGTTGAAAATGATCAAATTAGAAAATCACCTTTTAAAGTTACTGCAGTACTAACTAACTTAGGCAAGACCACCCCTAGAGTCCAAGATCCTTGGGTCAGAGACTACTGAGAAGGAGGATGACCAAAACAGCCTCAAAACATCAACTCCAGACAACTTGTTAATTACAAAGTGAAAAGGCGACTTGACAAGAGAGAAATCTGGAAGTCACCACCTTAACTCCAGGAAGACATGCTGACATTGCTTGGCTCCTTGTGACACACACTGAGATGGATTCAGCATCATCTATGGACTATTCCTGACATGAGGAAATTATTAGACTAGTGGTTCTCAAACTTGCTGGGTGGCAGAAGTACTTGATGAGCTAATAAAGAATAGAAAGGCCCAGAATTACTGAAAGATGATCAGTTGAGAAAGGACAGGTCTCTGTGTTTTCATAAAGTTTCTACATGATTCTGAGACATGTCCCATATGATATGTGTTTAGAACCAGTGAATTAGACAAATACACATCCCACGACCTTAAGAGATTTCTGCAAGACTATCTACTTCAAAAGTACCAGAGGCCAAAGGTGCCCCCAATTATGGAAAGGACCTCAGAGTCATGACAACTAAGTGCAATGTATGATCCTGGACTGGATTCTGGATTGGATAAGGTGGGGGGGGGGGAAGCTATAAAGAACATCAGATAACAGAGCAATTGTCTGTTAGACATACACGATTAGAGAACTATGAAATTAATCTCATAAAACTCTAAACTCTACATAGGCAGAGATATGTTTAACTCACCACTACACATCCAGTACCTAAATAGTGCCTAGCACATAGGAGACATTCAATAAATAATTTTCTTTTTTTCTTTCCTTTCTTTCTTTCTCTCTCTCTTTTTTTGAGACACAGTTTTTATATGTCACCCTCGGTAGAGTGCTAGGGTTTCACAGCTCACAGCAACCTCAAACTCTTAGGCTTAAGTGATTCTCCTGTCTCATCCTCCCAAGTAGCTGGGACTACAGGCACCCACCACATGCCCGGCTATTTTTTTTCTTTGTTTGTTTGTTTGTAGCTGTCATTGTTGTTTGGCAGGCCTGGGCTGGGTTTGAACCCACCAATTCTGGTGTATGTGGCTGGCACCCTAGCTGCTGAGCTACAGGCGCCGCGCCTCTTTTCTTTTCTTTTTTTTTTTTGAGACAGAGTCTCATTTTGTTGCACCCAGTTGAGTGCAATAGTGTCATAACTCACAGCAACCTGAAACTCTTGGGCTCAAGTGATTCTCTTGCCTCAGTCTCCCGAGCAGCTGGGACTACAGGCGCCCACCACAACACCAGGCTATTTTTAGAGATCAGGTCTTGCTCTAGCTTAGACTGTATTGAGCTCAAGCAATCTGCCCACATCAGCCCCCCAGAGTGCTAGGATTACAGGTGTGAGCCACCACACCGGGACCTCAATAAATAATTTTAAATAAATTAATCTATATTTAAAAAAACCTTGAACCTTGATGACAGAAAATGTTATAGAACCTATCTTCAGGACTATGAGTCTTCCTTCTCCCAATTTTTATTTTTATTTCTCCTCTATTCTGTGATCTTGAGGCTCTACTTTATTCCCTTTAAGCCCAGGAAGAACTAGATTGTCACACGGTCAAATATCAAAGACTAGCTCCACCATTCCACCAGTATCTGAATCTTCTTTATGAGCTCTTGCGCCAACACATTTTCAAAGCAAAGGAGTGAATGTTTATCAGACTGCCCTGGAAATTAGAGGTGTGGTGATCTACAGTCAAATTGTAAAGCCATGCAAGAAAAGTAAGAGCCTAAATAGGTCAAGGTCTACCCACATCTGATGTGTACCCGGAAAGGCAACTGGAGGACAGATGAATAACCATTATTAAATAAACACTTAGAACCCAGCTCTCAACTTCTGTGCTTACCCTTATACATTATAAGATTACATACGCAGCAGACTTTAATTACAGCATTCTAATTGCTTAAATGCACCCTGGCACCAATTTACCATGATAATTAGAATTTATAGCAGCAGAGTGCTCGAAAGGAAAACTTTTTTTTTCTATTAAAAAAGAAAAAGTGCAAGGCACTTACCAGCTAATCAAGGATGATCTGAGGGAGAAAGGACGAACAGGAGGAAGAAAATTATGGTCATGAGGTTAACATTAAGCCTCTGAGTAAGAAAGTCCTTTTAAAGTTAGTGTCTATCTAGATGTTTTGTATGAGTAAATATGCAGTGATAACTTTTCTTTTTTTTGAGTCAGGTTCTCGCTGTGTTCCCCAGGCTAGAATGCAGTGGTGTCATTATAGGTCACTGAAAGCTCAAACTCTTGGCTCAAGCAATCCTCTTGCCTCAGCTTCCTTAGTAGGTGGGACTACAGGTGTGCAATACCACGCCCAGCTAATTTTTTCTAGATATAGGCTCTCACTGTTGCTCAGGCTGGTCTTGAACTCCTGACCTCAAGCCATCCTCCTGCTTCAGCTTCCCAGAGTGCTCCGATTACAAGTGTTAGCTACCACACCTGGCCTAAATAGACCTTCATTTTCAGGTCTATTGTGCACCAATCTAATTGGGTTTTCCATTTGTTATTTTTTCCCGATAGCACATACCATGTTTAAAATATCTTTACATTCTCCTTTTTATAATTGTGGTTATGTATGCTCAACTATTTCTTATCGGTGGGAACATTTTATGACAGTCCTCTTGGGAATTTTGGAATAATATTGTCAATAACAACAAAAACAAGAAACATTTATTAAGTGTTTAATTATCTGTTCCAAGAGGATTGCATATGTATTAATTCACTGAGTCCTTGGCACAAATCTGTGAGGAAGTGATGTTATCACCTCCATTTCATAAGTGAAGATCATGAAGTTTAAGAAGATACAATAATAATAACTTAGCCATGCCAATAATAATAACTTAGCCATGCAGCCTGTAAGTGGTGGAGCCAAGACTTAAAGCTCAACAGTCAGGATTCTCCTTTGCTATCCCCTCTACCACCCATGTCATGCATTCAGCCAAACTATGGGCTATCTGTCCAAGGAGTGAATAAAACAAGCTTGGTTGGTGTCCAACACCCATGAACTACTGACTTCATGTCAGCCAACAGTAAACCGTACTCTTCATAGGCATACATTACATGTTCTCCCCCACTTCGGAGAAAGAGTCACACTTTATTGCCCCAGCTAGAGTGCAGTGGTGTCATCATAGTTCACTATACCCTCACTGGGCTCAAGTGATCCTCCTGCCTCAGCCTCCTGAGCAGCAGGGGCTACAGGTGCCTGCTACCATGCCCTTGTAATTATTTTCTGTTTTAGTAGAGACAGAGGTCTTGTTCTTGCTTAGGGTGGTCTTGGACTCCTGAGCTCAAGTGATCCTCCTTGCTCAGGTATGAGCCACTGTGCTGGTCCCACATGTATTCTTCATAATCTTAAAAGAATAACCATTTGTAGCTGATTCAACAAGTTTAATTGAAATGGATCTCTTAGTCTATTTCTTAAAAAATCCACATTGCAAAGGTTCTCCAAAATAGCATTCACCTTAGGCCTATATAATTATGAAGTGGAAGTCTTCTATTCAGTTCCTTCTTTCTAAAATATAAAACTAAAATATATAATTCAAAAACAGTCCTTCAAACCTTCTTCTTAGGTCTCTTAAGCACGTGACACAAAACAGACAGGCAAATGACATTTGCTTCTAGGGTTCTAAGGTAGGTTAAAAACCAGATGATGGATAGATACATGCTAGATGGACAGGTGAGTAGATACACAGATGGACAGACATAGTTGTATGGCTAAGCTTGCTTTTCAAAGTTTCTTTGCTACATTTCTTTTTTTTGAGACAGAGTCTCACTATGTCACCCTCGGTCAAGTGCTGTGGCATCACAGCTCACAGCAACCTCAAACTCTTGGGCTTAAGTGAGTCTCTTGCCTCAGTCTCCTGAGTAGCTGGAACTATAGGTGCCTGCCACCACACTCAGCTATTTTTTTTTTTTTTTTTTAAATTGCAGTTGTCATTGTTGTTTCAGCTGGCCCTGGGCTGGGTTTGAACCCGCCAGCCTAGGTGTATGTGGTTGGCGCCCTACCCACTGAGCTACGGGAGCCACCCCCTTTGCCATATTTCTTTGCACATACAAAATTTGTGTCTTTAAGGATGTAACCTACCATTTCAAAAAGTGGGAAATTTACAAAAGAATTTTATTTCTAAAATAATGAGAAAGAAAATATATTACAGAGCCTTTTCATGCCTTGGTATCCAAATTCCTAGATTTTAAGATTTTATACTTTCAGCTAAATGGACAATCGACCTCCTTTTCTTGCCTTTCAAGTACTTACCGTAGTATTTTTATATGACTTTTTTTCAGTCACAATTTAGCTGTAATGCAATTCTTAGAGCCCATTTATGAGATGATCATGTACCAAAAATATCGGTACTGGGTTTAAATGCTTTAGTATAATTTCACTAAATCACACCATTATGAAATAGAAGTCTTCCAACTGGATTCTTCTTCTTTTTTTTTCTTTCTTTTTTTTTTTTTTTTGAGACAGAGCTCACAGCAACCTCAAACTCTTGCGCTGAAGCGATTCTCTTGCCTCAGCTTCCCAAGCAGCTGGACTACAGGCGTGCGCCACAATGCCTGGCTATTTTTTGTTGCAGTTGTCATTGTTGTTTAGATGGCCAGGGCTGGGTTTGAACCCGCCAGCCTAGGTGTATTCTTAATAACTCCTCTCAAAGTAAGTATTCAACAAATATTTGAGTGCTGGCACTCAAATTTGTTGAGTGTAAGTATTCAACAAATACTTGGTGCTGGCAATACATCAGTGAACAAATAATTCAATCTTTGAAAATTTACCCTCGCTAGTGCCAACTTGAGGGTGTTTTCCTTGTCTTCTGCTTTCTGACTGTTTCCTTGTATATCTTTGGGCCTCAGTTTTTTTAATCCATGGAAAAGAGGAATAAGGATATCGCCCTTCACCCTTTCAGGGAGGTAATAAAGACCACAACACAGCATGGATGAGAAGGTCCTAAAGATAGGGGATAAAAAATGGCATGTGTAATAAGCTATTATTATGAAAACTTTGATTCTCACACATGCAGAAGGCAGCATATATGCATATCTAAATGCTCTCAATTTAAGATAAACATAATTTCAATGTCAGGAAAACAAAGGGAAAACCACATGAAACAGGGTAAGGTGAAATATTTATTATAAAACTTTCACTAGCCCTTTAAAATACCGTATTAGATTTCTTTATCCCTTGTGGATTGGCTGGTCTTCAAACCACCTTAGTTTAGTGACTTTACTTGGTAAATATTGGTCTTCTGGTGACTGGTTATTATAAGAAGGCACATTCACCAATCTGTAGACAGAACTTAGAGCCTGCAAAATTCAATTTCTGTCGCAGAACCTTTACATTATTGCTGAATCTTGAAACGAGCTGAGGATTAAAACACACAAACTCAGAAGATGGCGGCTGCTCTTTTGGAGGAGAGGGATTGAGAGGGGCGGAGGGAGGAGGCCCAGACAGAAGAGGTATTCCTGATAGTGAAGACAACTCTTCGCTTGCCCTTAGGAGCTCTGCTTAACGCTAGACGTGTCCTAGAAGGAAAACATCACCATGGCTACAGAGATTGGTTCTCCTCCTCGTTTTTTTCATATGCCAAGGTTCCAACACCAGGCGCCTCGACAGTTGTTTTATAAGCGACCTGATTTTGCACAGCAGCAGGCTATGCAA
>CAUYPK010046970.1:0-19140 GCA_963574355.1 Loris lydekkerianus | reverse complement strand
AAAGGCGATCAAGCATATCCATATAGGGTCAGAAGAGATCAAACTTTCACTCTTTACAGATGATATGATTGTATATCTGGAAAACACCAGATATACAAAACTCTTAGAAGTGATCAAGGAATACAGCAGCATCTCAGGTTATAAAATCAACATTCATAAGTCAGTAGCCTTTATATATACCAACAATAGTCAAGCTGAAAAAACAGTTAAGGACTCTATTCCATTCACAGTAGTGCCAAAGAAGATGAAATATTTGGGTGATTATCTAACAAAGGATGTAAAAGAAATATAATGAGAACTATGAAACTCTAAGAAAAGAAATAGCTGTACATGTTAACAAAGGGAAAAACATATCATGCTCATGGCTAGGAAGAATCAACATTGTTAAAATGTCCATACCACCCAAAGCAATATACAATTTTAATGCAATCTCTATTAAAGCTCCACTGTCATACTTTAAAGATCTTGAAAAAATAATACTTCTTTTTATATAGAATCAGAAAAAATCTCAAATAGCCAAGACATTACTCAGAAATAAAAACAAAGCAGGAGGAATCATGCTACCAGACCTCAGACTATACTATAAATTGATAGTGATAAAAACAGCATGGTTCTGGCACAAAAACAGAGAGGTACACGTATGGAGCAGAATAGAGAACCAAGAGATGAACCGAGCTACTTACTGTTATTTGATCTTTGACAAGCCAATTAAAAACATTCAGTGGGGAAAAGATTCCTTATTTAACAAATGGTGCTGGGTGAACTGACTGGCAACCTGCAGAAGACTGAAATTGGACCCGTACCTTTCACCATTAACTAAGATAGACTCTCACTGGATTAAAGATTTAAACTTAAGACATGAAACTATAAAAAGACTAGAAGAGAGTGCAGGGAAAACTCTTGAAGAAATCAGCGTGGGTGAGTATTTTATGAGGAGGACCTCCCGGAAAATGGAAGCAGCCTCAAAAATACACTACTGGGGCCCGATCAAAGTAAAAAGCTTCTGCACAGCCACGAACACAGTAAGTAAAGCAAGCAGACAACCCTCAGAATGGGAGAAGATATTTGCAGGTTATGTCTTGGACAAAGGTTTAATAACCAGAATCCACAGAGAACTCAAACATATAAGCAAGAAAAGAACAAGTGATCCCACCTCAGACTGGGCAAAGGACTTGAACAGAAACTTTTCTGAAGAAGACAGGTGCACGGCCTACAGACATATAAAAAAATGCTCACCATCCTAAATCATCAGAGATATGCAAATCAAAATTACTTTGAGATATCATCTAACTCCAGTAAGATTAGCCCACATCACAAAATCCCAAGACCAGAGATGTTGGCCTGGATGTGGAGAAAAGGGAACACATCTACACTGCTTGTGGGAATGCAAACTAATATGTTCCTTTTGGAAAGATGTATGGAGAACACTTAGATTTCTAAAAATAGATCTGCCATTAAATCCTATAATTCCTCTACTAGGTATATACCCTGAAGACCAAAAATCCCATAATAACAAAGATATTTATACGAGAATGTTTATTGCAGCCCAATTCATAATTGCTAAATCATGGAAAAAGCCCAAGTGCCCATAGATCCATGAATGGATGAAAAAATTGTGATATATGTACACCATGGAATATTATGCAGCCTTAAAGAAAGATGGAGACTTTACCTCTTTCATGTTTACATGGATGGAGATGGAACATATTCTTCTTAGTAAAGTATCTGAAGAATGGAAGAAAAAGTATCCAACGTACTCAGCCCTACTATGAAACTAATTTATGGCTTTCATATGAAAGCTATAACCCAGTTATAATCTAAGAATATGGGGAAAGAGGGGAGGGAGGGGAGGGAGGGGGGAGGATCAGCGGAGGGAAGGTGATTGGTGGTATTACACCTATGGTGCATCTTACAAAGGTACATGTGAAACTCAGTAAATGTAGAATATAAATGTCTTAAAACAATAACTAAGAAAATGCCAGGAAGGCTATGTTAACCAGTGTGATGTAAATATGTCAAATGGTCTATAAAACCAGTGTATGGTGCCCCATGATTGCATTAATGTACAAAGCTATGATTTAATAATAATAAAAAATGTGTTGTAGATAAGACTAATGCATCATGAATTTCCTCCAGTCTCCTAATAGGCCTACTGCCTGTGTCTTGTTCTTTAAAAAAAAAAAAAAAAAAAAAATAGAAAGAAAGAAAGTAAAATAAAAGCAAATGTAAAAGAGCCTGTCCTTAAAAAGAGAACCACAACAAAAAAACCCCACCTGTCCTGATGCTAGCGTTTGGAAGCTGCTAGTGACTGATGCAGAGGCAGACTTCCTGTGTTTCCTACTTTCAACTGCCAGGAGATGTGGAATAATTCTCAGGACACGATAAGGTGGTGCCCACTCAAGTGGTTATGAGACCTGTTCCTCAATAGGTGGTTTCAAATAATGGAAAGAAAACAAAGACGTGCTGGAATCTTCTGACATCAGGACTGTACAAGAAGACTCTCTGAAGGAACAAAGGCAAAGGTGAGACATTTGAAGGGTTGAAGCCATTACTAGATATTATAATTTCATTGTCTTCCATTCACTTTCTGTCTACAACGTCTCCTAGTATAGAGGGAGGAACTATATGGAAGTACACATAGAGCGCAGACGTCAGACTTCCTCACTCAGGGGTCATGGTACACCTGGAGGATCACTATGTGCAGTTGCAGGGGAGTGAAATGAAACAGTATATGGCCTGTAGAATAACAATGAAGCTTTGGTGAAGGCAAGTCTTGATTGTGCATCAAAAACTGTCAAGAGCTGCCAGGAGTTGGAAGATAGATATCACATGAGCGTAAAAGAAGTGTTGGGAAAGTTTGCAAGATCTTCCATGGCTTCTTCACTCCAAAATATAAGCCATGACTGTCTCCTTGTTTCCTGTACCCCAAGTGAAACAGCAAGTTGAGACAAGTCTAGATATTTAAAATAGATTGTTCTTCATGCAGGAAGAGCTGCAGAGAAACATCCTAGTGGAGAAGATTCCCAGGAGACCTCAACTGTGGCATCAGCAACCAAAGGAAAGTGGACTCTGAGGGTGTCCCTTCCCCTGGTTCCCTACTCATTTGATTTTTGATGTTGTTATGTTAAACAAACCAAACCCCTTGTTTGTTTTATTTTTGTGAATTTTGTTGATAGAGATTATCTTTAATACTTGGGATCACAGGGCTGGGTGCCATGGCTCATGCCTGTAATCCTAGCACTCTGGGAGGCCAAGGTGGGTGGATCATTTGAGCTCATAAGTTTGAGACCAGCCTGAGGAAGAGTAAGACCCCTTTGCTAAAAGTAGCCAGATGTAGATGGGTGTGCCTGTAGTCCCAGCTATTTGGAAGAGTGATGCAAGAGAATTACTTCATCCCAAGAGTTTGAGCAGCAGTTCTCAACCTGTGGGTCATGACCCCTTTGAGGGTCCACCAATCCTTTCACAGGGGTCACCCAGGACCTTCATAAAACACATATTTCAAATGGTCTTAGCAACAGAGATACTGCTTCTCTATCCGTCTCCAGGTGGGTCTGCCCACATGCAAATACACCCACATACGAGTACCTGGCATCATCGCACCAACTCCATCACATACACCCTGTACAAATACAGGTGTATGTGACAGGGTTGGCACGATAATGTACTTATGTGGACCAGTCACACATGTGTAGAGAGCAGCTGCTGTGTTTAAAGCAGTTACTCTGTTAAAAGCAGCCACTGTGTTAAAAGCAGCTACTCTGTTGAAAGCAGTAGTATTGGAGGCAAAACGACACTTCATGAATTATAATTACTCAGTAAACATAAAATAATGTACTTTAAAATCATCAATTACTGAAAAAAAAAAAAGGTATCTGTACCATGAGAACCTAATCTGGATGCTGATGGGTATTTTTATATTCAGTTGTGGTTGATGTGAAAACTGCCTCCTTGTGATAGTAACAGGTATGTAAGAAAACAATACAGAGAATGGTAAATCATAGGAAACTTTAATGAATTGTATTGACTGAACTATGCCATGTATCATCTTTTGTATTATTGAAGCTATTGTTATGTATTATTTTCATTAGCAAACCATCCCATGACAATGGATCGTGTAGAGAAGAACATTAAGAAAAGAAAATATAGTGAGGATATTTTACAATATGGTTTTACCTCAATAATTATAGCAGGAATTGAGAAACCACAATATGCTATTTGTTGTGAAGTTCTATCAGCCAAATCTATGAAGCCGAACAAACTAAAATGCCATTTTTTTAGCAAGCATCCGAGCTTTGCCAGCAAGGATACCAACTATTTTAGAAGTAAAGCTGATGGACTCAAGAAAGCCAGACTTGACATTGGTGGCAAGTACTACAAACAAAATGTAGCAGCCATTGAAGCTTCATATTTGGTGGCACTCAAAATCGCCAGAGCTATGAAACCTCACACTATTTTTGAGGATTTACTGTTGCCAATGGCCAAAGACATTGTTCGAGTTATGATTAGAGATGAATTTGTTATGGAATTGAGTGCAATTTCCTTATCTAATGACACTTTCCACAGAAGAATAGATTACAAGTTTGCTGATATTCTTGATCAGGTAATCCAGGAAATTAAATTTGCTCCACTTCCAATATTTAGTATCCAGCTTGATGAATCTACAAATGTTGCAAACTTTTCAGTTACTGGTTTATATGAGGTATATGAATGACAGCGACTTTATTTTTTTTTTTTATTAAGTCATATACATATAGAGCATGAATACATTTATGCATATGTGGGGTACAATGTGTGATTTTTTTATACAATCTGACACTTACATCAAACCAATCAACATAGCTTTTGTTTCATTTACTTGATTATTGTGTTAAGACATTTATGTTCTACACTTGACAGATTTGACTTGTACCCTTGCAATATGCTTCATAGGTGTGGTCCCGTCATTTACTCTCCCTCTATCAAACCTCCCCCCTCACTTCCATTCCCACTTAATTTCTCTCCTTCATCCTGGGATATAGTTGTGTTCTAGCTTTCATATGAAAGTGTGAGTAAATATAAGTTGGTTTCATATAAATACTGAGTGCATTGGATACTTTTCCCTCCATTCTTGAGATACTTAGGGGACTATGTTCTAGGTCACTCCATGTAAACAAAAGAGGTAAAGTCATCATCTTTTTTAAAGGCTGCATAGTATTTCATGGTATACATATACCATAATTTATAAATTCATTCATGGGTTGATGGGCACTTGGGCTTCTTCCATGACTTAGCTATTATGGATTGAGTTGCAATGAATAATCTCGTGCAAATATCTTTTTTGCAAACTGATTTTTGGTCTTTTGGATATATTCCTAGTAGAGGAATTGCAGGATCCAATGGCAGGTTGATTTTTAAATTCCTGAGTGTTCTCCAAACTTCTTTCCAAAAGGAACATGTTAGTTTGCATTCCCACCAGCAGTGCAGAAGTGTTCCCTTTTCTCCACATCCACACCAACATCTATAGTTTGGGGATTTTGTTATGTGAGCTACTCTTACTGGAGTTAGATGGTATCTCAAAGTGGTTTTGATTTGCATTTCTCTGATGATTAAAGATGATGAGCATTTTTTCAAGTGTGTGTAGACAATGCACCTGTCTTCTTCATAGAAGCTTCTGTTCAGGTCTCTTGCCCAAAATGAAATGGAATCACTTGTTCTTTTCTTTTTAATAAGTTTGAGTTCTCTGTCTATTCTGGCTATCAAACCTTTGTCAGAAACATAATCTGCAAATATCCTCTCCCATTCTGAGGGCAGACTACTTGCTTTACTTACTGTGTTCTTGGCAGTGCAAAAGCTTTTTAGTTTGATCAGATCCCAGTAATGTATTTTTGATATTGCTTCAATTGCCCTGGGGATCCTCCTCATAACATTTTCTCCCAGGCCAATTTATTTAAATATTTCTCCTGCACTCTTTCCAAAAATCTTTATGGTTTCATGTCTTAGGTTTAAGTCTTTTATCCAGTGAGAGTTAATTTTTGTTAGAGATGAAAGGTGTGGGTCCAGTTTCAGTCTTCTAATAGTCACCAGCCAATTCACTGAGCACCATTTGTTAAATAAGGAGTCTTTTCCTCAATTTAAGTTCTTGATAGGCTTATCTAAGATCAAATGATGATAAGATGTGTCTGGATTCATCTTTTGGTTCTCAATTCTGTTCCATACATCTACCTCTCTATTTTTTTGCCAACACCATGCTGTTTTGATCACTATAGATTTGTAGTATAGTTTGAAGTCTAGTAGTGTGATTCCAACTAATTTGTTTTTATTTCTGAGTGGAGTCTTGGCTATTCAAGGTTTTTTCTGTTTCCATATAAAATGAAGAACTAGTTTTTCCAGATCTTTAAAGTATGACAGAGGTAGTTTAATGGGGATTGCATTAAATCTGTAGATTGCTTTGGGTAGTATGGACATTTTAACAATGTTGATTTTTCCCAGCCATGAGCATGGTATATTTTTCCACTTGTTGACATCTTCAGCTTTTTCTTTTCTCAGAGTTTTATACTTCTCTTTATAGAGATCTTTCACATCCTTTGTTAGGTACACTCGCAGATATTTCACTTTCTTTGGCACTACTGTAAAGGGAATAGAGTCCATGACTGTTTTTTCAGCTTGTCTATTGTTGATATATAAGAATGTTACTGATTTGTAAGTATTGATTTCGTAGCCTGAGACTGCTGTATTCCTTGATCACTTCTAAGAGTTTTGTGGTTGAGTCCCTGGGGTTTTCCAGGTATACGATCATATCATCTGCAAAGAGTGAAAGTTTGATCTTCTCTGACCCTATATGGATACCCTTAATTGCCTTCTCTTGCCTGATTGCAATGGCTAAGACTTCCATTACAATGTTAAAAAGCAGTGGTTCCTGATCTGAGTGCAAATGTTTTCAGTTTTACTCCATTCAATATAATATTGGCTGTAGGTTTGCTGTAGATGGCCTCTATCAGTTTAAGAAATGTCCTTTCTATACCTGTTTTCTTAAGTGTTCTGATCATAAAAGGATGCAGGATATTATCAAAATCTTTGTCTGCATCAATTGAGAGTATCATATGGTCTTTGTTTTTTAATTTGTTTATGTGATGTATTATATTTATAGATTTATGTATATTGAACCAGACTTGAGACCCTGGGATAAAACCCACTTGGTTGTGGTGTATAATTTGTTTGATGTGTTGCTGGATTCTGTTTGCTAGGATCTTATTGAACATTTTTGCATAAATGTTCATTAGAGATATTGGTCTATAATTTTCTTTTCTTGTTGGGTCTTTTTCTGGTTTGGGGATCAGGGTGATGTTTGCTTCATAGAATGTGTTGAGAAACATTCCCTCTTTTTATTATGTTTTGGAAAAGGTTAAGTAATATGGGTACTAGTTCCTCTTTAAAGGTTTGGTAGAATTCTGATTTGAAGCCATTTGGTCCTGGGCTTTTCTTTTGGGGAAGAGTTTATATAGTTGATGCTATTTCAGAATTTGATATAGGCCTGCTCAGCATTTCCACTTCTTCCTGGCTAAGTCTAGGAAGGTGGCATGCTTCCAAGTATTGATCAATTTCTTTCAGATTTTCACATTTCTGAGAATAAAGTTTTTTGCAATATTCATTAAGTATTTTTTAAATTTCTGTGAAATCTGTGCTTATCTCATCTCTGTCATTTCTAATTAATGAAATTAGGGATTTTACTCTTTTATTTCTGGTTAGGTTAGCCAAAGGTCTATCTATTTTATTGACCTTTTCAAAAAACCAACTTTTTGATTCATTGACCTATTGTATAATTCTTTTATTCTCAATTTCATTTAGTTTTGCTCTGATTTTGGTTATTTCCTTTTTTCTGCTGGGTTTGGGGTTGTAATGTTCTTTCATTTCCAGTTGCTGGAGATGTCCCATTAAGTTGTTCATTCCCTCTCTTTCTATTTTCTTGAGGAAGGCTTGTAATGCTATAAATTTCCCTCCTAAGACTACCTTTGCAGTATCCCAGAGGTTCTGATAGTTCATGTCTTCATTGTTGTTTTACTCTAAAAATTTGGTATTTTCTTTCTTAATCTCATTTATGACCCAGATATTATTTAGCATAAGATTATTTAGTTTCCATGTCTTTGTGAGAGTTTGCAGATTTCTATTGTTACTGAGTTCAACTTTTATTCCATGATGGTCCGAGAAGATACAAAGAATAATTTCTATTCTTTTAAATTTTCTTAGGTTAGCCTTGTGACCTGAGATGTGATCAATTTTGGAGGATATTCCATTCACTGATGAGAAGAATGTATATTCAGTTTTGTTAGGATAAAATGTTCTGTGTATGTCTGTTAAATCCAATTTTGAATGGCTAATTTTAAGTCTAAATGTCTTTGTTAGTTTCTTACTGGAGGATCTATCCAACATAGCCAAGTGGGTGTTAAAATCTCCAGCTATTATAGTGCTGGAGGAAATCAAGTTGCTCATGTCAGTGAGAGTCTGTCTTATAAATTGAGGAACATTCTGGTTGGGTGCATAAATATTAATAATTGAAATCTCATCATGTTGAGTGTTTCCTTCACAAATATGAAGTGATCCATCCTTATCTTTCTTTACTTTTGTTGGTTTAAAGCCTATTGTGTCTGTGAATAAAATTGCAACATCTGCTTTTTTTCTGATTTTAATTTGCCTGAATTATAGATGACCATCTCTTCACCCTAAGTTTATATTTATCTTTTAGGGTAAGATGAGATTCTTGCATGAGATTCTTGTATGCAGCAGATATCTGGCCTGAGCTTGTGAATCCAGTCAGCCAACCTGTGCCTCTTTATATGGAAATTTAAGCCTTTCACATTAATTGAGAGTACTGATAAGCCTTGTGTTATTTTGGGTGTCAAATTTATCGAAATTCCAGTGGACATTTTTAATCCTTTTGCCACTGTGGTAGTTAGATTTTGATAAAAAATTTCTAAGTGAGTTTACTTTGGTGGTAAAGCATTGCAGTGGTCATTGTGGAGGATGGGTCTGAGAATATTCTGGAGAGCTGGTTTAGTTATGGCAAATTTCTTCAGCATGTGAATATCATTAAAGTATTTAATTCTCCATCATAAATGAAACTCAGTTTAGCTGGATACAGGATCTTGAGTTGAAATTTGTTTTGCTTTAGGAGGTTGAAGGTAGGTCACCATCCTCTTCTAGCTTGAAAAATTTCAGCAGAGAGATCTGCAGTTATTCTAATATCCTTCCCCTTGTAAATTATGGTTTTCTTAGGTCTGGCTACTTGCAGTATTTTCTCCTTCATATTAACTTTGGTGAAATTAATTATAATGTCTGGGAGATGCTTTATTTGGGTTGAGTTGTGCTGGGGTTCTGAAACTGTATGCTATCTGAATTTCAGCATCTTTTGCAATATTTGGGAAGTTTTTCTTGATTATCTCTTGAAGAAGAGCATCTGAAACTTCCTCATCACCTTCAGGGATTCCTATAACGTGAATATTAGTTTTCTTGGATTTATCCCAGAGCTCTCTGAGAGAATGATCCATTTTTACTCTCCACTTCTCTTCCTCTTTGTGCATTTAGGAGCGTTCAAAGGCTTTGTCTTTGATGTCCAAAATCCTTTCTTCTGCCAGCTTCATTCTGTTACTGAGGGATTCTACTGTATTTCTCATTTCTTAGAAGGCTGCAACTTCTCTCAATGTGTCAAAATCTTTGGTGATTTTGTCTTTGAATTCATTAAATTCTTGAGACAACTTTTGAATTATTTCTAGAATTTCTAATTCCAACTTTACTTCCATTCTGTTAATCTTATTTGCCATCCAAATTATAAATTTGATCTTTGACATCTCAGCCATCTGTTTATGAATGGGATCCTCTGGTGTGGTTGGTTTGTCATTCCTTTGGGGGAGTTTATCTGTTCTGATTATTCATATTGCCAGAGTTTTTTTTTTTTCTGATTTCACCCCATGATTGTTTTTTGTCATTTGGCTAGATGAGCAGGTAGGGTGAAATTGGATTGGGGGCTTCTGGGGTTGTGGTTGACCAGCCCTTTACCAAAGAGCTGGGGCTGGTGACTGCAACTTTTCCTCTACAGCTATGAAAAGGACCTGTGCAGTACTACAGCCTGACACTCTGGAGACCTGCTTGGTGTGGTGGGGCTATGTGTCTCTGTCTTGTATTCAATTGATCTCTATCCAATCCTAGTGAATCAGTGACTCTGGGTTGGAGTCTCAGCTATGAAGAAATACAAGCAACTAAGACATCTCACCCCCCCACACACACAACTACTAAAAGAGAAAAATCAAACCTTCCTACTACAACAGAACCAGGGTACCTCCTTGGAGGGTCCTTGGTTGATTTATCCAGTTCAAGTTCCAAAGTAATTGTCCCAGTCAGCACCAACTCTCTAGCGGGAGAGTTCAAATGGTCTCCAGCCACTAGATAGCAGGAGTTTACTGGTAGCTAAAGTGTGGCTCACTCTGTGCTCCAAGGAGTCAGAAAGTCCTATCCAATAGAAGGTTTGGATGAAGGGGGTTGATGCCTCTTTCCCCACCTTGCTTCCCCTTCACCACCAGACTCTGGTAACCCCACCACCAATCTCTGTTAACCCAGTCTCTATGGCCCAGTTCTGTACCTTAAGCAAATGTGGCAGGTCTTTGAGCCTGCCAGAGTCAAAGTAAAGTCAATGCCTCCTCCTCTCAGCTACCACCCTCTGCCACCAGCCAGCAGGGGGAGCTGAAGCCTGCCTGCCTCAGGTACTTGATGGTAACAGAGGAGTATTCCAAATGAGCACAATCTAAACCTGAGGCTATCCAGACAGCAAATGTATTTCTCCCTTAGCTACCACACCTTTGCCACTGCTGTTCTGCTGTTCTGATATTCCTATAGGGCGAGGTATGGTTCCCTCTGGCAGACCACAGAATTGGGGAGGTGACTCTCCAAAATTAGACCTCAGCATGATCACTCTATTAATGCTGATGTTGGGTGGGTGGTGTCTCCACTTGGGTTGCCTACCTCTACAGTTCCTGAATCTCCACTCATTGCGTGGAGACCCAATCCTCTGCCTGCTGCAGAGAAACTCTTTCTCAGAACCAGGCCAGGCACCTTTCCCCACTGTTACCAGATTCACAGATACAGTGTTGCTGTGCTGCCACGATCCATGCAATGCCCTGACCTAGCCAAAAAGTGCGGACATTCTTGTCTCTTCAGGGGTTGGACTTCTATAACACCAGGCAAGAGGGGAAGGGTAGATTGGAAGTTCAAGGTGGCAGGGAAAATATTTGTTCAAACTTCCTGCCAGACAAGGGGAATTCCTAGGCTCACAGCAGGGACTCTCTGAAGAAGGAGTTCCAGCCTCCAGCAATTTGCTTTGATGGGGAGACAGAAGAGAACCTCAGTTTACCACTCACTAGTAGAGATCCCACAGCAAGCAAACAACTCTCTTAAGGGAGGGGACAGACACATGTCCTCTTTGGGATGAGTTCTGTACCTGAAATTTGTTTCCTTGAAGTCACAGTTTGCCTTGGCAGAGAAGATGTGCAATTATTTACCTCTTCTCTCAGCTCAGCTCCCACCCTTCAGCTTTGTTGGGTTCTTTCTGGCTGTTATCTCTCCCACTGGACTGGAGTTTCTCTTGAAAGTTGGCTCCACTCAGCCATCATCTCCCATTCCCCCTTGTTGTTATTGGATGTAAAAATTGGAGTTAGGGAAAGTAGCCAACCAGAGGACTTAACAAAACACAAGACCCGTTGAAGCAAAATGAACAAATAAACAAAGAAAGAAGCTACCAGACACTCAACCACACATATGCACAGACAATCAGAAACAAAGAAACAGACATAAAAAAAGAAAAAAACAATAATAATAATAATAACCTCTAATAGCCTGATGTAAGCACTCTCAGCAACCATAAGAAGGGAAGAAGAGGAAAAGAAAAAAAATAGTATTAATAATAATTTTAAAAATTAACAATAATTTGTATAAGAAAAGGAAAAAACACAAAAGAGCAAAAAGAATGAGAAAAAAATATTTTTAAAAAAGCACCACCACCAAAAATATTATTCATATATATATATATATATACACACACATATATACATATACACATATATAAACATACAACTAAATGGTACTCTGTAGGGATCAACTTTAGTAGGAATATATTTATGTTGCAATATACTTTCTGGACATCAGGTGATGCTGTGAGTGGTTCCCAAGCTTATACCTGATTCACACTTTGCAGTGCTTTTGGTGGTTGCCTGGCTACCGGCTCTGCGCTTAGACCCCACCTAGTTGTTGATTCCACTGATTTTAAGAAAAAACTTCACAGGCAAGTTCTCCCTGCAACAGTTCCCATGAAGTGTGGGGTATCCTGGACCTGCTTTGGATGCAGAATGGCCACCTGCAGGTGAGACTCAAATCGCAGGATCTGGCCCATGCTCAAAGGTGCCTGTGGCAGTTGCCATTTCCGAAATTTCAATAAATGTCTGTTTCCTAACTGGGAGGCTTCCTGCCTGCTTGTCCCGCTGGCTGCCTGGCCCCAGCCGTGCTGCTCCAGATGGCACCCTATCTGACTGCCAAATTCTGCTCAGGAGTCTACACTTCACCAGTTTTTCCACACAACATCTAGTTTCCCTACTAACTGGGAATTGTAATCTTCTGTGGGGAGGGGCTGGTTACTGCCGCTGCTGCTGCTTCAGCAGTGGAACAAAAATTATCCTGGAAGTTTCCACAGCTCCAGATTACACTTTGAGTTCAGCAATCTATCACTTTGCTGCACACCCTGAACTTCCTGTCTACACCAGTATTCCCCACAGGGAATGATCTAGCCCACTCACTCTCACCTGTTGTTCCAGGAGAGCTGAGCTATCCATCTATCTCATCCGCCATCATGCTCTACCTCCTAGACCCTGCTGATTTCACTGATCTCAAAAAATCTTCACAGGCAGGTTTCACAAACTCTCCCTGCAAGAGTTCCTGTGATGTGCAGGGTATCCTGGACCAGTTATGGGTGCAAAATGGCTGCCTGCAGGTGAGACTCAAATCGCCACACCTGGCCCACAGGAAAAGGTGCCTGTGGCAGTCACCATTTCTGAAATTTCAAAATATGACTTCTTCCTAAGTGGGATCCTTTACCCCTAATTTTCACTCTGGCTGCGTATTGTCAGTGGTGCCGCTTTAACCGGCAACCTTCTCTGGCTGGCAAACTCCACAGCTCCGGATTACATTTCAAGTCCAGCAATCCACCACTTCATTGCACACCCCCTAACTGCCTGTCTAGACTAATATTTCATGACTGGAAAGATCTAGCACACTCACTCCCACCTGTTGTTCTGAGAGAGCTGAGCTAAACGTCCTCCCCTTTGCCATCATGCTCTGCCTCAAATTCCAGGCTTTTGCTGTAACAACAAAATGCAGTGAATATCTGTGTACAACCACTACTTAGATACATGAGCATCTTTGCAGGATAAATTCCTAGTAATGCTGTTCGATTGTTTGAGTTTTATAAGTCAATAACCTTTAGAAAATCCATTCCCACACAGTGTTTTGGAGAATGCCATTTTCCTAGTATCCTCCCCAACAGTGTGCAGGATGAAATTTTACAACCTCTGCCATGTCATTGTTAGGTAATTTTCATTGCTCTGATTACAAGTGACTTTGTGCACCTTGTAACATGTCTTATATTTGAGCTTCTGTAAATTCTTGGACCTTATTCTTTGCCTGCTTTTCTTTTGGGTCACCTGTTAGTCAATTTTCAGCAATTCCTTACATATTCAAGACATTCTTCTACGTTTATTTGTTTATGGTAAGTACCATGTCTGAATCTCACATCTGAATGTTTATTTGGTACATAGTAACTTTTATTACACAAAATCATTAAGTTTTATAATTATCCTTTAAAAAAAGTCTTCTAATTTTTAACTTTTCAGGTTTTAAAAATTCCTACTGGAAGTTCACAAAAATATCTATTATGTTATTGTCTTCTAACTTTACTTTATCTTTCTCATATAGGAAGAGACTCCACCCTGTGTGTAGAATAAATGGGAACCTATTTAGAATAGATGGGAACCTGGTTCTTCCTGTTTCCACATTGCTAGTAGTCTGAACACCTTCCACTAAAGTTTCTATCCCTTGCTGAGAGTTGTGTGGACCCTCCTTTACAAAACGCTGCATTTCCACCCAGTCAGGTGCCTGACTACAAGCCCTCTACTTGGCAATATGGGTCTAGGAGCCTACTTTTCTGTTCTTTTAGTAGGACCTTAGCTTTATTAAGGTTATTAAATATTCGATACCCAATTTCCTTAACTACTAAGTTTGACGGTTGATATCTCTGATACTTTTGACACTTCTTTTATTTTTATTGTGAAAGTACATTCTTATTCTTTCAAACACATTTTTGGCTTGTGATTATTTTCAATTTTTTTCTCAGAGCAGTTTTTTGTGAAACCATGAATAACTAAAAAAATGTGTTATTTTTGAATATGAGTTCTGTTGTGGAACCAATGCAGCACCATAGCTCAAAATACCAACAAAATGTTTGGGAAGAATGTGGCTAATGAATGCACTGTATGTCAATTGTTTGAGAAGTTCTGTTCTAGTGATTTTAATCTTGAAAATGAGTCATGTGGGTGACCTGAGACCAAGGTGGATAATGATGAAAGCTGTAGTGGAAGCAAATCCATCTCAACCTATGTTTAAATTAGCAGCAAGTTTGACATTACTATTCTAATAATATTGGACCATTTGAAATAAATCAGCAAGGTAAAGAAGCTGGATAGACCGGTTCTGTGTGAATTAAATGAGCATCAGAAGGGAAACTATCTTGAAGCTTGTTTTTCTTTGCTGTCACACATACAAGTGAAATGTTTCTATACCCTGTTGTTTTAGGTGTTGAAAAATGGATTCTTTTTGAAAATTGCAAGCATTTGGCACAATGGTTGGATAAAAATGAAGTGCTGAAACAGTCCAAAACTGAATATTCATAAAAAACTAATGGTGTCTATTTGGTGTTGTTATCCACTATAGCTTCACAAAACCTGCTCAATTGATTACAGTCTACTACAAGCAGCCGGAGAAAATCATGAAGATGCTTGCAATTAGGTAGCTGAGATTGGTCAATTGAAACAGGCGATCATCTTGCAAGACAATGGCCCACCATGTGTTTCACAAAGAATGCTTCTCAAACCACAGAGGCTGGATTTGGAAACTCTTTGTCATCTACCATATTCACCAGACCTTGTACCAACTGACTACCACTTTTTTTTTTTTTTTTTTTTTGAGGCAGTCTCCCTCAGAGTGTCATGGCAAAATACTCACAGCAACCTCGAACTCTTGGGCTCAAGAGATCCTCTTGCCTTAGCCTCCCATGCAGCTGGGACAACAGGTGCCTGCCACAATGCCTGGCTACTTTTAGAGATGGGGTCTCACTCTAGTTCAGGCTGATCTCGAATTCCAGAGCTCAGGCAGGTCTTGAATTCCTGAGCTCAGGCAATCCACCCACCTTGGCCTCCCAGAGTGCTAGGTGTGAACCACCACGCCCAGCCCTGACAACCACTTCTTTCAAGCTTTGAATCGCGTCTTGCAAGGAAAAACATTTATTTCTCAACAAGCTGTGGAAAATGGCTTTCACGATTTCATCATCACTTGCTCTCCAGGCTTCTTTGCTGCTGGCATAAACAAGCTACCATAAAGATAGGAAAACTGTGTTGGTAGTTTAGGTGAATGCTTCGATTAATTGTACTGCTTCTTGTTTGAGATATAATAAACTAAATTTTTGATTTGAAATCTAAAATTTTGTATTTAATTACTTGAACATTAAAAAAAATTTTTTTTTAATTATTATGTCTTTATAATAGTTCTTAGTATCCAGTAGATTGGGTTCTCCTTTTTTTGGATCTTTTCTTTTTAAATTGACCTAGATCTTAAGGAACTTTAATCCTTCTAATTATAATAAGATTGTCAAATTCCAAAAGAAAAAATTCAGCTAGATTATTGTTGGATTGCATAAAATATTGATTAATTTGGAAAGAATAGATGTCTTTAGGTCATCCCACCTGAGCATATGAAGTGCTTTAATGAGAATTTTCCTGCTTTTGTTAGCACTTTATATAATTTTTACAACTTTCTCAGCAAATGTATTAACACTTTAAAGGATACCCTCTGAGTTTTGTGTGTTTTTAAAAATTAATTTATTTTTTAAATTTCAGATTAATATGAGGTTACAAACTCATATTAGGTCACATTGTTTGCATTTGTTAGAATCCCTGTTGCAGTTGTGCCCATCACCCTGGAGGCGTGCCATGTACCCCTACATTTGAGTGTTGTCTTTTGCTCAAAAATGCTTCAAAAAATAGAGGCCAAGTTTTTCTTCTGCTATGTTTGTGACTTTTATTTTCTAATACTCACTTCTTTGATTCTTCTGGGATTAATTTTGTTATTGGACTGAGGGCCAGAGGAAGGTGGTGGGAGGCTCTCACGGACAACAGAAGGGCTGTGTTTGCTACCTGGACAACTTAAGGCATTTCCTTAGGGAGAATCTGGCCCAGCTGCCCTTCCCGACCATGTGCATCAATGAAAGTCTACGGCTGCATCCCCCAGCCCCAGCCTTCATCCGATGCTTTACCCAGGACGTTGTGCTCCTAGATGGCCGAGTCATCCCCAAAGGTACCCACAATGGCGGGGGTGGGGGGAGGTGAGGCTCCTGCGCAGGTTGGCGGTCCCATCAGGGAGCTTGGACCTTGTCCTCACTGTCCCCTCTCCCAACATGGAACATCTGTACCATCAGCATCCTCGGGATTCATCACAACCCCTTAGTCTAGTCGGATCCCAAGGTGCTGCCCCTGCCCCATCTCCATCTTGGGACTCCGTGAGGGGAGGGGTCCGGACTGGGGAAACCAGACACTACCTTCCCCCTCTACTGTGCCCACTTCTGTCTTTTCTCAGGGTCGTTGGGTGTCTTGAGGGACCTCATGCAGTAAGTAGATTTGTCTTCCTGTGTCCCCAGGTCAGTGATCCTTTCTGCTTCCACCCAGAAAACACTCAGAAGAGGTCTCTGGTGTTCATTCCCTTCTCTGCAGGCCCCGGGTGAGGCCAGTGGGGGTCTGAGGCAGAGAAGGGGTGAGGATGGTGCAGTGGTGCCCTAGCGGAGGCCTGACGTGTGGAGCGCTGCGCTTCACTAGTTCAGGGGTTTCAACAGGATCCTAGGAAAAACCGCCGTGTTCTGAGCCCCTCCCACATCTGCAGGTCTGAATTGGGGGCTGGAGCCTGGTCAGGCTCTAGTGGCTTCAGAGCCCACAAGGGGTTCCTTTGCAGTGAGATGCTCTCTCTTCTCCTCAAGATGTTGTGGGCGCAGGTTGGTGGCCTGAAAGAGGGTTCTGGGTGCTATCAGAGTCTTCATCCCCATCTCCAGGAACTGCATCCGGGAGAAGTGCGCTCTGACGGAGATGAAAGTGGCCCTGACGCTCACGCTCCTGCGCTTTCGAGTCCTGCTGGACGGCGCAGAGCCGCGCTGGAAGGTGGAGCTGATCCTACGTGCGGAGGGAGGCCTTTGGCTGCAGGTGGAGCCTCTGAACCGAGGCCTGTAGCGAGCCAGCCAGATACCATAGCCACCCTGACTTCACCTATCCTCTGCAGATTCCGGGGAAATAAACTGTGCTATCATCTCTGCCCTAATCTCACCGACAGCCAGCAGGGGGCGCTTGCGGACTGAGGGGATCCAGGCGTGAGCCTGGCCGGGTGTCTGTTATACCAAGACTCAGACTCACTGTCTGGCTGGCCTCAGGGCTCCAAGCTGATGATAGGTTCTCCCAGAGCCCACGTATGGGCTTTTTACTGTGAGCGAGAGGAGCCATGGGAGGAGGAGGAGAGGGACCAGGATCAAGGAGGGACACAAGAGGCAGGTTTGGGGCTCTGAATCACCGAAGCAAACCCATAGAGGCAGTGCGCTTCCACGACCCTGACTGCATTTCTGCTCTGAATAAGATACTCGTTTTTTTCTCACCTTAGGATTCTTCGCTGTTTTTACTGTTAGTAAGTTAGTATGTTTATTAAACATAACAAGCCTGATTGTTTTATTGTGTTTCTGATCATTGTGATTTCAGTATCTATTATAACCTGTCATTTTTGCTGTGTGTCTTTTTGCTGTAGTGTTTTTGTGTGTCTGATTATCTTTACCTAGGTACTGATCTGTCATGTTTAAATAAGATTTGTAAAATTATAAGAAGGTTCATTTTTCTAGAGAGGCCTTCTTTGGAGGCCTACTGGAAGAGAATTATGTTAAATGAAATTCAAGCCTTGTGGAAGTGGAAATGGGAAGGAAGTGAAGGCTTAATAACTAAAGAATTTCCTATTGGAATGGTGAAAATATTCTGGACCTAGATAGAGGTGAAGGCTGCACAATATTATCAATGTTACTAAATGCTATGGAATTATACACTTAAAAATCCTTAAAATTTTATTTACTTATTTTGCAGTTTTTGGCCAGGGCTGGGTTCAAACCCACCACCTCCGGCACATGGGACCAGTGCCCTACTTCTTTGAGCCACAGGCACCACCCATGTTACGTGGTTTTATCTCAACAAAAATGTTAATTATCACACATTTTTAAAATAATCTTGTTATTTGCATGGTAATATGTTGTGAAAATCCTTTCATGATGTTAAATCATGTTATGAAATGTTATTTGGCTGTCTTTAAAATATTTGTTTACATAATACATTCCTTTTGGAAAGAAGTTTGGAGAACACTCGGGGAGCTAAAAATTGACCTGCCATTGGATCCTGCAATTCCTCTACTAGGAGTATATCCAAAAGACCAAAAATCACTTTGCAAAAAAGATATTTGCACCAGATTATTCATTTCAGCTCAATTCATAATAGGCAAGTCATGGAAGAAGCCCAAGTGCCCAGTGACCCATGAATGGATTAATAAATTGTGGTATATGTATACCATGGAATACTATGCAGCCTTAAAAAAGATGCAGACTTTACCTCTTTATGTTTACATGGAGGGACCTGGAACATATTCTCCTGAGTAAAGTATCTCAAGAATGGAGGGAAAAGTATCCAATGTACTCAGTACTTCTATGAAACCAACTTATATTTACTCACACTTTCTTATGAAAGATAGAACACAACTATAGCCCAGGATGAAGGAGAGAAATGGAGT
>CAUYPK010046965.1:0-13315 GCA_963574355.1 Loris lydekkerianus | reverse complement strand
CCCCACTCCTCCCAGACAACATTTGGAAAAGGAAAATCAAGCCTTCCTACAACCACACCCCCAGGGTACCACTTGGATAGTCCTTGGGCAATTGGATCAGTTGAACAGGTCCAAATCAATTGTCTCAGTCAGCACCTGTCTCAGGTGGGAGAGTTTAAAAGGTCTCTGGCAACTAGATTGCAGGAGTCTGCTGACAGCTCAACTCAAATATGACTTGCTCCAGTGCTCTGTGAGGTCAGGAGGGACCAACCCAGCATATAGATTAGTCTGGCAAGGTTGATGCCTCCTTCCCCACCTTGCATCTCTGTCACACCCAGTCACTGATAACCCTGCAGGGCTGTGACCCAGTTGCCTCCAATGAGTAGATACTCCAAGGGTTTGCACCTGTCTGAATCAGACAGGGGGTGTGACTCCGGAATATCCAGGGGTGAGCCCTATTGTTGCCAAAAACGGCTGCTGCTCTGCACCTTGGGGCACTGCCACTCCTTTGTAGTTCCCTGTCAGCTGATGGGGCTGGGCTCCCCACTTGGGTTCCCTGGCTTGACCGGAGATGCCCCCCTCAGTCACAGAGGCGTCCTCTGGCTGACCCGCATGCACCAAGCAAAGTGTCCCTCTCCCCCCTCTTGAAGCTAATTTTGAGAGTAAATTATTGTTGACAAACTAGGTATTTACCCAAATAAAGTATTGTTTCAGATAAATTATTTTTGTAGCAATTACCTGAACCTGTGATGTAATTTATTGATTTGTATAGTCTTATATTTACTGGACAAAGTTTTCCTAGAACAAAAACTATGTTGACAGAGGTATTCTCAGTTCTTAGTACAATAGATCTGTTGTATTGATGCAGATGGTTTCAGTTCTCAGTCCCCCTTTGCTTCCTCAATGTGAGCTGGAGAGTAATAGAACATTATTATTTAGAATATGCTCAATCAAGATTTATGCTGCTTGGTGATGAGTCTATATCTCATATAGATGAGTCTCTCTGTATATACATCTCTATATATATCAGTTTTATCTAGTCCTTTTTATTTTATTTTATTTATTTATTTTTTTTTTCCTGAGGCAGAGCCTCAAGCTGTGACCCTGGGTAGAGTACTGTGACATCACAGCTCACAGTAACTTCCAACTCCTGGGCTTAAACAATGCTCTTGCCTCAGCCTCCCAAATAGGAGGTGGGACTACAGTTGCCCACCACAACACTGGCTATTTTTTGGTTGTAGTTGTCATTTTTGTTTCGTAGGCCTGGTCTGGATTTGAACCCTCCAGGTCTGGGTGTATGTGGCTGGTGTCTTAGCCACTTGAGCTACAGGCGCTGAGCCTGTGCCAACCATATATAAGACTCTAGAAGTTGTACTTTTGAACACACTAACATGGAAAAACAGTAAGGAAGAGATTATTGTGCCAGATGCGGTGGCTCATGCCTGTAATTCCAGCACTCTGGAGGGCCAAGGCATGTGGATTGCCCGAGCTCACAGGTTTAAGACCAGCCTGAGCCAAAGAGAGACTATGTCTCTAAAAATAATCAGGCGTTGTGGAGGGTGCCTGTAGTTCCAGCTAGTTGGGAGGCAAGAGAATTGCTTGAGCCCAAGAATTTGAGGTTGCTGTGAGCTATGATGCCATGGTACTCTACCAAGGACTACAAAGTGAAACTCTATCTTCAGGAAAAAAAAAAAGAAAAGATTATCATCAGAATTTGTAGGATGGGTGTGGTGGCTCATGCATGTAATTCTAGCACTCTGGGAGGCCAAGGTGGGTGGATTGCTTGAGGTCAGGAATTTGAGACCAGCCTGACAGGAGCAAGCCCCTGTCTCTACTAAAAACAGAAAAATTAGACAAATCTTGTGGTGGGTGCCTGTGTAGTCCTAGCTACTCAGGAGTGAGTCTGAGGTAGGAGGATGATAGGACAGTGAAGTTTTTTAATAAGTTACAAGGCTTTGCAAAGTTCTGTAATGACAATTCCAGTAAAATGAGCGCCTCTGTCACTGGAGATCCTTAGATTGTAAACACAAAATCGAAAAATTTTTTCCTACTTACAGAATTGTAGCTCTCTGGCAAGAAAAGTTCAGTTTGTCCTGAGAAGATGTAAACAATGAAGGGAGAACATTCAGAATCCACCATAGGGGTTAATTTTAGTAAAACCGTTTGGAAGTGTTATAGGGACCCCAAGGCTTGTATTTAGAAGGATAGTGTTTTACCAGAGAGGTGGTACTGATGACAGAGAAAGGCACACCAGAGAAATCCTTAGAAAGGTTAGTAAAATTTCCCTACCAATGCTAATTGTGTGTAATGTTCAATTTGTTCTTTTTCTAATGGGTAATATTATGTAAATTTTTGCAAAGTTCTGTTGAGGTCCTCTGGTGCCACCAAGTGTCTGTCCTGAAAGTGTCTAGAAATATATTTTCTTTTTGTAATTTATAATCATGATTTTTTTTAATATTCTGGAGCTAAGTTGTGAGTATTACAAAACAGACTTTTAAAGTTTCTCCAAAGAAGAATACTTAGAGATCTAAAAATAGACCTGCCATTCATATATATCTAGAAAACCAAAAATCACATTATAACAAAGATATTTGTATCAGAATGTTTATTGCAGCCCAATTCATAATTGCTAAGTCATGGCTAAAGCCCAAGTGTCCATCAAGTCATGAATGGATTAATAAATTGTGGTATATGTACACCATGGAATATTATGCAGCCTTAAAGAAAGATGGAGACTTTACCTATTTCAAATTTACATGGTTAGAGCTGGAAAATATTCTTCTTAGCAAGGTATCTCAAAAAGGGAAGAAAAAGTAGCCAATGTACTCAGCCCTAATATGAAACTAATTTATAGCTTTCATACGAAAGCTATAACCCAATCTCAGCACAAGAATATGGGGAAAGGGGCAAAGGAAGAGAGTGGAGAGGAGAGGGGAGGATGGGTGGAGGGAGGGTAATTAGTAGGTTCACACCTATAGTTCATCTTAGAAGGGTACAGGTGAAACTTACTAAATGTAGAATATAAAAGTCTGAACACAATAAATAAGAAAATGCCATAAAGGCTATGTTAACCAGTTCAATGAAAACATTTCAGACTGTATATAAAACCAGCACATTGTACCTCATGATTGCATTATTGTACATGGCTATGATTTAATTAAAAAAAAAAGTGTGGTCATAAATAGAAAAATAATAATCTGTTTTCTCTATTAAACTCTCAACTTCACTCTTCACTCTGACACCACACTCAACACACACTTCTGTGACTGGATGTGGGGGCTTTTTTTCCCACAAAGCAATTCTGGGGGTTCCTACAATTTAACTCAATTCTGGCAGTACCTGCCTGGAGACCTTGCAGACCCACAAGTTGAGGGCTTGTCTCACAGGACTGCTTCCACTTCAGAAGACAGTCACAAGCCCTAGGTTGTCACCTGTGCTTCTGACTAATTGCTGTAAATCAAATGATCCCAAGAGGCCCTTCTCAGATTCAATCATTTGCTAAAGGGGCTCCCAGAACTTTGGGGAACACTTTACATACACTTCCCCATTTATTATAAAGGATACTACTTGGGAACAGCCAGAGGAAGAGAAGCAAAGGGTAAGGTGGGGGAAGGAGTGGAGCTTCCAAGCCCTTTCTGAGTGTGCCACTCTCCGGGAACCTCCTTGTATTCAGCAGTCCAAAAGCTGTCCTTTGGGGTGGTTAGGGAAGGCTCATTAGGTGGGCATAATTACATCATTGGCCATTAGTAAACAGCTAACCTTCATTCCCCTCTTCTACTCTTCTCCTCCCCAGAAATGGGGGGTAAGGCAAAATGTTCCAACTCTAATTACAGGGTCTATTTGTCTAGTAGCCAGCCCCCATCAAAAGACCATCTAGCCAGCATCATCTCATCAGCATATAAAAAGACACTTATGGTTTGGGAGATTTCAAAGTTTTTAGGAGCTGTGTGCCAGGGACCAGAGGCAGATACCAAATTTCTATTTCTTACTGTGTCTCAGGTATATACAATGGAATACTATTCAGCCTTTTAAAAGAAGGTAAACTGACCATTTGCAACAACACAGATGAACCTGGAAAATAATACACTAAGTGAAATAAGCCAGCCTCAGAAATACTGCCTGATTCCACCTCCGTGAGACCTCATATAGAGAAGTGAATGGTGATTGCCAGGTGTTGGAGGGAGGCGAATATAGGTTATGTTCAATGCATATGAAGTTTCAGTTGTGCAAGATTAACAAATTCTAGAGATATGTTGCACAACCTAGTACCTACAGTTAACAATACTGTACCATGCACTTAAAATGTTGCTAAGCAGATAGATGTCATGTTTACATTTGCCTACCAATGGGGGGGGAGGGATCAGGGACTGACGCCATTGTGGTTTTTTTGTTGTATATTTGTTTATGTGGGGAGCTGTTGTTTCACTGTTTATGACTTTTGTTATTAGTCTCCTAATCATCTATCTGTGACACTATCCCATGTCAGCACTCTTGGATCAGCAGTTCACACTTTTCTTATCAGTTGACATGAGCTACAGTCCCTTTTCTAGGAAAGGCTACCATTCTGGGTTTGTTTTTTTTTTTTCCTATGAGTTTTTCATAGTGAAGTTAGTAAGCAGAGCGTTTGTGTTTGGTAAAGATCAAGGTATGTATGACTGAAAAATACAGAATGTTTGATAATTCTGTAAATCCATTTTTATTTCAAGCAATGACTTTTTTCTCACAATAAAGACACAAATATGATGAACAGGCAACATAATTTGTTGGTAACTAAGATAGAGGAACTGTTAGTGTCAGATTTTAAAGGAAACAATGAGGACATTTTCACTAGTTCAGACAGTGAACAAGGAGAATTTGTAGAAGTGGGATGTGAAATTATTCATTCTGAGGAAGAGAGTGAAGAGGAAGAAGAAGAAAATGATGATGGAGAAGAAGAAATGCAAAATATGGAGCCCAAGAGAAGACCATGCCCAGATGTAAAAATACAGCAGCCTATGGCTCAGATGATAGCACCATCAGAAATGGTATGGAGCTTACAATAAATAGAGCATCTGGGGAGATGACAATCTGCTGATATTATGAGGACTTAACCAGGAGTCTTATCAGGAATAGAACCCAAAACTCCACTGGATGCTTTCCAACTATTTATAGGTAATAAAACTATGGAAGTACTTATCAAATTTACAAACCGGAAACTACATCTAGTCAAAGAGTTATGTAAGGGCATATTCATCCAAAAGTCTGATGATTTCATAAAAGAAGAAATATTAGGACTCACTGGAATTCTTCTAAATAGTGTGTGTATGGAAAGAAAAAGACAATATCCAAGATCTTTTCAGTGAGGAGAATTTTCCAGTTTACCGTGCTACATTTTCAGATCACAGAATGCAACTCCCACGGAAATGTCTACATTTGCTGCAACACACAAAGCTCTCAGAAAGCACAAAGAGTTTGTTCTAGTTCAAGAGTTTTGGAATATGGTTATAAATAAGCTCTCATTTTGCTACAATTCTCACAAGTCTGTCACTGTCCATGAGGAGTTGGTGTCTCACCATGGCCGTTGTCCATTCAGATTTATATGCCAGCTAAACCTGGGAAGTATAAAATTGTAGTGAATCTTTTGTGTGATTCTTCTACATGCTACTGTTTTGCCACAGAGCCATACAAAGGGAAATCAGAGAACCTTCCAAGAAATTACGATGATGGCTCTAAGATTATTAAAAGACTGGTTCAGAACTGTCATTTGGATCAGTCTGGAAGAAATATTACCATGGACAGAAAGTTTACTTTCATCACCTTGGCTTTCAACTTGTTTCAATAGAATATGACAGTTGGTACTGTTCATACTGATAAAAGGGATTTGCCTCTAGAATTCAAGCAGGCATGGATGAAAAATTTTCCAACTGGTACAGTAAGATTTGCCTTCTCTTTCTGTGTGACATTAGTAAGTTATTGGCAGCTCCATGTCTGGCAGAAAGGGGACTAATGATTCTATGACCTTGCAATCATAGAAGTTCCAAATAGATTATTTGAACATAGCAATTACCCTCCATATCTGGCACCACCTCCATCAGGGCACATGAAATCTTATTAAATTCTATTTACTATTTCTTGAAAAACAAAGACAGAAAAAGAAGTTACAATACTTTCAAGCCAGCCCATAAAGACATGAAGGTGACGGATTACAAGCTTGATGTAATCCACTTCTATAATGCTACTAAAGCAGGTGTCAACATACTTGATAAGTGTGTGAGAACATATTCCTATGGCTGAGGAACTTGACATCGGCCCCTAGCACTTTCCTTCAACATCAGTGACATTGTAGCATACAATGTGTATGTGATTTTTCGGTAAACAAAATAGCCACTGGTCATGACTTCATTCAAACAAACAATCACGAAGAAAATACTTTTTGAAAGATTTGGCACAAAAACTCTGTGAGGAAAACATAAGAAGATGCACCCAAAATGCACAGTCACCACACACAAACAATATACAAAGGCACGCCTTTCAAATTGAGGTCATCCAACTTGTCTGCTTTTGCTTTTTTTGCCTGTGATTTTGGTGTCATATCCCAAAACATCATTGCCAAGACTAATGTCAAGAAGCTATCACCTTAGGCAATGCCTGTGGTTCAAGGAGTAGGGCGCCAGCCCCATATACTGGAGATGGCGGGTTCAAACTTGGCCTCGGCCAAAAACTGCAAAGAAAAAAAAAAGAAGAAGAAGAAGAAGAAGCAGCTATCACCTCACATCCATTAGAATGGCTATTTTCAAAAAACCAAAGGACAAATGTTGGTGAGGACACGAAGAAATTGGAACCACTGTACACTGCTGCAGTGAAGGTAACAGCATGGCCATTATGTAAAATAATGTATTGACTGTAGAAAACAGTAGTTACTCAAAAACTGAAACTAGAATTGCCTTGTGATCCAGCATCCCCACTTCTGGGTACATATCTAAAATAATTATAATCAAGATACTTCCATGTCCATTCCATCACTATTCCAAAAATAGACAAGATGTGGAAACAACACTTACCTGTGCCCACTGACAGATGAACGGGTAAAGAAAGTGTAGCATACACATATAATAGAATGTTATTCAGCTTTATAAAGGAAGAAAATCCTGCCATTTGTGACAACATGGATGAAACTAAAGGACTTTATGCTAAGCAAAATAAGCCACCCAATCACAGAAGGACAAATACTGCGTGGTTCTACTCATGTGAGTTATCTGGAATAATCCAAACTCACAGAAGCAGAGAAGACTGGAATACTTGCCAAAGGGTCATGAGGAAAATGGAAGGTTTCTCAAGGCATGTAAACTTAGTTACATCAGACAAACACATTTTAGAGAGCTGTTGTTCAACATGGTAACTAGAGTTTACGATTTTGTACATCTCAATATTTCTTATTAGGATAGATCTCATATTCATATTTTGATCACACACAAACACACACACGTACACACAAAGGGAAACAAGAAACTTTTGAGTGTTAGGTGACCTTGATTGTGGTGAAGGTATCAGGGAGGATTGCACACATAAAATTTAAATTTATTAAATTGTACATATTAACAATGTACAGTTCTTTGCATACCAATTATACTTCAATAAGCCTGTTAATAAAAATGTGCTACTTAAAAACTATATACAATGGCAATGAATCTTCATGGACACAAGTGCAATCAAGGACAAGGGGCAGTGACAAGTAGAATGGTTTGTACCTAACCAAAAGGAAGAGTTAGTAGACAAGCAGTAAAGAGTGCCTGGGGAAAAAGTCACTGCTAACTTTGTCCCCATGGGAGAGATGAGAATTATATGAAGGCACAAAGTGAATGCAGCAAATACACCTGTCCCAGCCACACAACAAAAGAAGAAAATATAATGAAAAGAGCATGCAGAGAATGTGATTTGAGTGTTGCTAGTTACTTGTACAGTGATATGTAAATATCATTTTCACAAAATTATAGTACTAGGTATGACACACACCCCATTAGTGTTCCTCAGGTACCAAACTGGCATTGGTGTGTGACTGCTGTGCATTCTTACAATCAAAAAAATAGAGGGCACAAGGAATCTTTTAGAGAAATGGGTATCTATGTTACCTTGATGGCAGAGAGAGTCATGGGTATATGTATAGCAACAAACTCATCATATTATATACACTAAACATGGGCAGTCTTTATAAATGTGATATATATATATATATATTATACCTCAATAAAGATGTTAAAGAACATTAAAATATTAGGAGGCTATCAATCAAGAACAAATATCTTCCTAAAAATCTGTGTCTCTCCCATATTCAGGAAAACTATAAGACCCAGACCATGGCCCATTGACACACCCACAGCCCTTGACTTATTGTATTCTTAATACACGTGCCAATAAATAACTTTCTTCATACATGACAAAAAATGTTCTAAAATTGACTATGGTAATGGTTGCATAACTCTTCAAAAACACTAAAAACTAAAAATCTTTGAATTATACATTTTAAATGGTATAATATATGAATTATATATCAATAAAATTATTTTTTTCCTTAAGCATTTTATCTTTATTTTTTTAGGTCATAAAGACATAGATCACATATACATTAATGCATTTATGGGGTACAATGTGCTATTTCATATAAAAAAATGAACATATATGTTTATCAAGGTTCCCAAAGCCTTAAGTGGAGCTCACAAATTTACTACATCTACATGGATGTCCTCTGAGACAAAATCCCAGCAAAGAATGGGCTTTAAACTCTACCAGTAGCTCAGGCCATGGCTTAGGCTCAGAATTTCAAAGAGACGAAATAAGATTTTAAAGCAGATCAACATGTGACAATTTATTATGATGAAAAAGAGATGGCCGAGGGGCAGAGACAAGATGGCTGACTGAAGTCAGCTTTCCACAGAGGATCCCATCCAGAAGGAGAATTAAAGGACAGAAATTTAGCAAGTAACCTGGAGGATTAGAGCTGCGCCAAGAGAGAAAGTTGAAGAATGCACATCAACCCTGCTGAGGTGAACTGCAACCCCAAAGATATAAACAAAAGGTACAAAATTCATCACCAAGTGGATGGGAGTCCCCTCCCCCATGAGAAGGGCTCAGAGTACCCCATAAACAAATGAGCAGAGTTCAAAAGTCCTCCCATTATATCCCATGGGAGAGACCCTCTAAAAACTGGACCTACTTTCCCTACTAGGGTGCCACGGCGCTCTCCTGCCAGGCATAAAACTATATATATTCTCTACCTGCAATTCTGAGCTCCCAGCACTCCCCTCCACTCTCACTCTGAGGTCTGGGAGCCTGTGCCCCAGGAGTCCAGATTCTTGGGTACTATCTCAAGAGGTGCAGACAGGGCATGGACTGCTGCTGGCCAGTGCTGATTCTGCGGGAGTGAGGAGAGAACAGTCGGCTGAGAGGGAACCACATCAGAGCTGCAGTGCCCCGAGGCGCAGAGCAGCGGCTGTTTTTGGCAACAATAGGGCTTACCCCTGGATATTCTGGAGTCACACCCCCTGTCTCTCTGGGCAACCAGAGGAAACTTGGCATCTTCTCTGGTGACAGCCACTAGCAGAAAAGATCTGGGACAGAAACATAGGGCCCCATGAGAAAAGGGTTTGCCTGTGGTGGTAGCGGCCTGGGTGGAGCACAAGGAATAGAAAACACATGCGCAGAGCCAGCAAATTCCCAGGGCAGGGCTGACCCAGAGGACCACTTAACTAAGCCTAAGATGCACCCCGCCCTCAGGGGATCATCAGCCTAGACAAAGGAGGGCAGGAGGCTAGAACTGACGGCTAATCGTGCTGCAAATACAAACTACCAGGCAGCAGCAAAGACAGGGCCTGAGGCACAGGTTCTCTGAATTCAAAACAGCTTCTCCTCTGCAGGGGAATTTAGCTAGGACAGAAACAAATTCCGCAAAGTTGTTCTGTTCTGTCAGTAACATCAATCAGGGGCAGGGTTGGAACTGAGTGAATAGCCCCAGCCTCCATCAGACACCCCAACTTGTCAGACCTCACCTCCCCCTGCCGGAAATTGGCAGAGAACAGCAGCCTGGCTGAGCAGACATAAATATCGCTGTGATTCAGGCAGGTGCAAACCCCTGGAGTATCTGTTCATTGAAGGAAACTGGATCACACCCCTGTGGGGTTATCGTGACTGGGTGTGACAGAGGTACAAGGTGGGGTAGGAGGCATCAACCTCCCTAGAACAATCTATTTGCTGGGTGGGTCCTCCTGACCTCACAGAGCACCGGAGCAAGTCATATTTGAGTTCAGTTGTCAGCAGACCCCTGCAATCTAGTTGCCAGAGACCTTTTAAACTCTCCCACCTGAGACAGGTGCTAACTGAGACAATTGATTTGGACCTCTTGAACTGTGCCAATCACCCAAGACTGTCCAAGTGGTACCATGGGTGTGTGGTTGTAGGAAGGTTTGATTTTCCTTTTCCAATTGTTGCCTGGGGGGGCAGGATAACTTAATTGCTGATATTTCTCCACAGCTGAGACTTCAACCCAGAGTAACTTATTCACTAGGATAGGACAGAGACCATATAAAAACAAGACAGAGCCACTTGGCCCCATCACACAAAGCAGGTCCCCAAATTCTTAGGCCGTAGCACTGCACAGATCCTTGCTAAAGCTCCAGAGGAAAAGGTACAGACACCAGTCCCAGATTTTGGGCAAAGGGATGGTAATCACTACTTCTGGATCCCGGAACCCAACTTTACTTTATTCACTCATCTAGTCAAATGGTGTAAAATAATCATGGAGCGAAATCAGCAGAAACACTATGGTAACATGAATACCCAGAGTAGTTCAACCCCCACAAGGAAAGATATGGCAGACGTAACTGAAGATCCCATTCATAAACAGATGGCTGAGATGTCAGAAATCAAGTTCAGAGTTTGGATTGCAAACAAGATTAATAGAATGGAGGAAAAGTGGGAACTGGAAATTCAAGGAGAAATTTAAAGTTGTCTCAAGAATTCAACAAATTTAAAGACAAGATCACCAAAGATTTTGTAACATTGAAGCAAGAAGTTGCAGCACTCAAAGATCAGAAAAACACAGTAGAATCCCATAGTAACAGAGTGGACCAAGCAGAAGAAAGAATTTCTGACATCTAAGACAAAGCTTTTGAATGCTCCCAAACTCTCAAAGAAGAAGAGAAATAGAGAGCAAAAACGGATTATTCTCTCAGAGAACTCTGGGATAATTCAAAGAAGGCTAATATCTGCCTCATTGGAATCCCTGAAAGTGATAAAGTGGCTTCACAAGGCACAGAGGCTCTTCTCCATGAAATTATGAAAGAGAATTTTCCAGACATGCCAAGAGATTCTGAAATTCAGATAGCAGACAGTTTCAGAACCCCAGCACAACTCAATCCCAATAAGACATCCCCCAGACATATCATAATTAACTTCACTAAAGTTAATATGAAGAAGAAAATTCTAAAGCAGCCTGATGTAAGAAAACCATAACCTACAAAGGGAAGATTATTAGAATGACTGCAGATCTCTCTGTTGAAACCTTTAAAGACTTAAGAGGGTGGTCATTGACTTATAGTCTCCTAAAACGAAATAACTTCCAACCCAGGATCCTGTATCCAGCTAAACTGAGTTTCAGTTATGATGGAGAAATTAAATACTTTAATGAAATTCATATGTTGAAGAAATTTGCCATAACCAACCAGCTTTTCAGGATATTCTCAGACCTATCCTCCATAATGACCAGCACAATCCTCAACCACAAAAGTAAACTCACTCAGAAACTTTTGATCAAACTCCAACTTCCACAATGGTAAAAGCATTAAAAATGTCCACTGGACTTTCTAAAAACTCGGTACCCAAAATTTTACCAGGATTATCAATATTCTCCATTAATGTGAATGACTTAAACTGTCCTCTAAAGAGACACAGATTGGTTGACTGGATACAAAAACTCAGGCCAGATATCTGCTGCATACAAGAATCTCATCTTACCTTAAAAGATATAGACTCAGGGTGAAAGGATGGTCACCTATATTTCAGGCAAATGGAAATTTAAAAAAAGCAGGTGTTGTGATTCTATTTGCAGACACAACAGGCTTTAAACCAACAAAAGTAAGGAAAGATAAGAATGGTCACTTCATATTTATTAAGGGTAATACTCAATAATGAGATTTAAATTATTAATATCTATGCACCGAACCAAAATGCACCTCAATTTATTAGAGAAACTCTAACAGAGATGAGCAACTTGATTTCCTCCAGCTCCATAATAGTCACAGATTTTAACACTCCTTTGGCAGTGTTGGATAGACCCTCCAATAAGAAGCTGAGCAAAAAAATTTTAGATTTAAACCTAACCATCCAACATTTGGATTTAACAGACATCTACAGAACGTTTCATCCCAACAAACCTGAATATACATACTTCGCATCAGTCCAGGGAACATACTTCAAAATTGATCACATCTTACGTCACAAGTCTAACCTCAGTAAATTTCAAGGAATAGAAATTATTCCTTGCATCTTCTCAAACCACCATGGAATAAAAGTTGAACTCAATAACAACAAGAATCTGCACACTCAAACAAAAACATGGAAGTTAAGTAACCTTATGCTGAATGATAGCTGGGTCATATACAAGATTAAGAAGGAAATTACCAAATTTTTGGAACAAAACAGCAATGAAGGCATGAATTATCAGAACCGCTGGGATACCGCAAAGGCAGTCCTAAGAGGGAAATTTATAGCACTCCAAGCCTTTCTCAAGAGAACAGAAAGAGAGGAAGTTAACAACCTGATGAGACATCTGAAGATACTGAAAAAGGAAGAACATTTTAACCCCAAGCCCAGTAGAATAAAAGAAATAACCAAAATTAGAGTAGAATTAAATGAAATTGAAAACGAAAGGATTATACAACAGATCAATAAATCAAAAAGTTGGTTTTTGAAAAGGTCAATAAAATAGATAAACCTTTAACTAACCTAACTAGGAAAAAAAGAGTAAAATCTTTAATTTCATCAATCAGAAGTGACAAACACAAAATAACAGCAGACTCCTCAGAAATTCAAAAAATCCTTAATGAATATTACAAGAAACGTTATTCTCAGAAATATGAAAATCTGAAGGAAATTGACCAATACTTAGAAGCACGTCACCTTCCAAGACCTAGCCAGAATCTAGTGGAAATGTTGAACAGGCCCATATCAAGTTCTGAAATAGCATCAACCATACAAAATCTCCTTAAAAAGAAAAGCACAGGACTAGATGGCTTCACATCAAAATTCTACCAAACCTTTAAAAAAGAATTAGTACCTATATTACTCAACCTATTCCAAAAGGTAG
>CAUYPK010046964.1:0-20650 GCA_963574355.1 Loris lydekkerianus | reverse complement strand
TTTCATCACACTGGTCAACACAGCCTTCCTGGCATTCTCCCAGTTATTGTGCCAAGACATCTACATTCCACATCTACCAAGTTTCACATATACCCTTGTAAGATGCACCGCAGGTGTAATCCCACCAATCCCCCTCTCTCCAGCCACCTCCCCCTCCCTCCCCTCTCTTTCCCCCTTCTCCTTATTCTTAGGTTGTAACTGGGTCATAGCTTTCATGTGAAAGCCCTAAATTAGTTTCATAGTAGGGCTGAGTACATTGGGTACTTTTTCTTCCATTCTTGGTTTACTTGGATACTTTACTAAGAAGAATATGTTCCAGCTCCATCCATGTAAACATGAAAGAGGTAAAGTCTCCTTCTTTCTTTAAGGCTGCATAATATTCCATGGTGTACATATACCACAATTTATTAATCTATTTGTGGATTGAGGGACACTTGGGCTTTTTCCATGACTTAGCAATCGTGAATAGGGCTGCAATAAACATTCTGGTACAAATATCTTTGTTATGATGTGATTTTTGGTCTTCTGGGTAGATGCCAGTAGAGGAATTACAGGATTGAATGGCAGGTCTATTTTTAGATCTCTAAGTGTTCTCCATATCTCTCCAAAAGGAATGTATTAATTTGCATTACCACCAGCAGTGCAAAAGTGTTCCCTTTTCTCCACATCCACGCCAACATCTCTGGTCTTGGGATTTTGTGATATAGGAGTTAGATAATATCTCAAAGTAGTTTTGGTTTGCATTTCTCTGATGAGTAAAGATGATGAGCATTTTTTCATATGTCTGAAGGCCACGTGCCTATCTTCATCAGAGAAATTTCTCTTCAAATCCCTTACCCAGCCTACGATGGGATCCCTTGTTCTTTTCTTGCTAATGTGTTTGAGTTCTCTGTGGATTCTGGTTATTAAACCCTTGTCGGAGACATAACCTGCAATAGTAGTATTTTAAAGAAAATACTGATCCTAAGCAAACCCAAGAAGGACCTATGGAACTGTGCATTTTGGGAGCAGGGTGGTCTTTTCACATCTTTGACTGCATAAGAATAGCATCCTCAGATTCACACACCCCCACTCCTCCTTAGGTTATTCTGAGACAGGGATGACAGGCCTGGAGGAAAGCTTGTTTTTTTTGTTCTTGTTTTTGAGGCAGAGTCACCCTGGGTACAGTACCCGTGGTACTCAAGTGATCCTCCTGCCTCAGCCTCCCACGTAGCTGGGACTATAGGCTCCTGCGACCATGCCTGGCTAGTTTTTCTATTTTTAGTAGAGACAGGGTCTTGCTCTCGATCAGGCCGGTCTTGAATTCCTGAGCTCAAGCAATCCACCCACCTCAGAGTGTAGGCAAGGTTTTTTTGGTACTTAACGCACTATCACATTTTCTGATGTATCAATGGAAGGGGAAAAAAATGTTCATTATCTCTCTTATTTGCCAAGATGACCTTTGTTTATTGAAACTGTAACCAGCTCCTGAAGGATCTGGTTACCTGTCTGTGGATGATATAAACCTTGGCCTTGGCTCTGTCTTTCCCTTTTCTTCTTACACAGCGTGGTTCACTGTGCTCCAGCCCAAGAGGAGAGGGGATCTGCCCTTCTGTCGGCACGTGCTTGACCAGAAGCCAGAATCTGCGAACAAGGCAGGTCTGATCACGGGACCGATGAGCTTAAAGCAGGAGTTGGCAACTTTTTCTATAAAGGGTCAGACAGAAAACATTTCAGGCTTTGCAGGCTGTGTGGTCTCTGCTGTATCTCTTCAGCTCTTTGTCTCCTGAAGGGAGCCTCTGACGGTATAAAAATGAATGGATATGCCTATGTCCCATAAACATTTATTTGTCAATAGAGACCAAGGCCCAGATTTGGCTAGAGGGCTGTAGTTTGCCACCCCTGCTTAAAACCTGTTAGTGTCATGCTGGGCTCTCAGGCTGAAACTCAAACTCCTAACCGGCAAGCTCTGGCCCCTGCCACGCTTAGTGGATTTTCTCCCGTGGGCCAGGGAGTAGGGGGTGATATAACCAAACCACTGACTTATGTTCCTCACACTCACCTTGCTCCCCCCCACCTTGGGGAATTCATATGAGCCGTTCCTTCTGCCTTAAACCCTCTTTTAATACCCACTCTTCTCTTACACATATTTACTTATCCCCTACATCTCAATTTAATCTTCTTTTTCCTCAAGGAAGACTCCCTTAATCTCTGTATGGGTGAAGATTCTTGATAGCAAATGACAGAAATTGAACTTGATTAAATGGAGGGATTAAAAACAAAGGTATATTGTAGCTGATAGAAACAAACTCTGAATAGGGCAAAGGAGATGGGGGCTTAAGGTTGACCCAAATCAGAGATATGATGAATTACACAGTTGGTGTGGAATGTACTCATCCCAGAGAGGTCCCCTAAATCTGGTGACCTGAGCTGACTAGAACATCGCTGGGAAACCGAAAGCAGCAGGGTTTGAGTGTCACACAGAATGACAACAAACCACTTGTATCTAAAAAAAGAAACTTTAATTATAATTCAAGTGTAATAGATAACTGAATTACCCTAAATCAGAGCCTATTTGCTTTTAGTTTAGAAACAGTCATAATGAATGTACTGATTCATCACATCTCCCAATCTATAACTGATTAGAAATAGCTTTTTGTTGTTGTTGTTTTATCAGGGTGAGGAGAATGCCAAGTAGACGTCATAACTAGTGACGGTTAAATGACAGGAAAGGTAGGGAAGGAAGCTTTGAAGAAGGAAAGGAGGCTGGGGCCATTTAGTGACAGAGAAGTAACTTCTGTTCTTTAGCAGATCCCAAGGACATCAATGCTTCCTAATAAATCTAACAGCACCAGATATATAATGCTTTTTTTTTGTTGTTGTTGTTTGAGACAGAGTCTCACTATGTCACCCTTGGTAGAGTGTGGCGTAACAGCTCATAGCAGCCTCAATCTCTTGGGCTTAAATGATTCTCTTGCCTCAACCTCCCAAGTAGCTGGGACTACAGCTGCCCGCCATAATGCCTGGCTATTTTTTCATTGCAGTTGTCATTGTTGTTTAGCTGGCCCAGGCCAGATTCGAACCCGCCAGCCTTGGTGCACGTGGCCAGTGCTGTAACCACTGTGCTATGGGAGCTGAGCCACATAATGGTTTTTATATGCCCAGTCCTATTCTCAGTACTCCATGTGACTTATTTAACCTTGTAATAACCGTGTGTAGTGGTTGCTATTATATTGTCATTTTGTAGATTGTATTAATTATCTATTACTGTGTAGCCAAAACTCAGTGGTCCAAGAAAGCAAATACGTATTTATTTTATTACCGTTTTTTGTAGGTCAGGCGTTCAGGTGTGGCTCAGAAGGTCCTCAGATTCAGAGTCTCTCCTAAGTCTGTAATCAAGGTGTCAGCAGGGCTGGGCTCATCTCAGGGCTAGAGTGGGGGCTGGAGGAGGTGAGGGGTGGGGGGAGAGTCCCTTTCAAGCAAAGTCATTTGGGGGTGGGTGGGATTCAGTTTCTCGTGGCTGTTGGACTCAGGCTGGGTATCTCCCCAGGGCAGCTCACAGCAGAGCAGCTTGCTTCATCAGAGTGAGCAAGTGAGAAGTCAGAGGGAGACTGTTGGCAAGACGGAAGTCACAGTCTTCAGTAATTTAATCTTGGAATGATACCTGCTATGGTTTGAATGATGGTTTCCTCTCCAAAATTCATGTTGAAACTTAATTCCCAATGTGACCTTATTTTTTTTTTTTTCAGGATCAACATTTTAATTTACACACATAGGTTTATAAGAAAATATATAGCACAGATAGTAGACAAAATGGAAAATTGATAACTCAATAAAACTTTTTATTTTAAAAATTTCCTACTAGAGCTAGTTAAAAAAAAGTAACTCACTAAAAGGAATTAGGCCAGGTGCAGTGGCTCAGGCCTGTGATCTGAGCACTCTGGGAGGCTGAGGCAGGTGTATTGCCTGAGCTCAGGAGTTTGAGACCAGCCTAAGCAGGAGTGAGACCTTGTCTCTACTAAAATAGACAGACTAGCTGGGTGCTGTGGCTGGCACCTGTAGTCCCAGCTATTCAGGAGGCTGAGGCAGGAGGGTCACTTGAGCCCAAAAATTTGAGGTTGCTTGAGCTATGTTAATGCCACGGCCCTGGGATAAATGTAAGTTAATTAAAATCATCATAAATTGGTGACTTTTTAATAGGAAAATCTTATCCTGCACATAAAGGAATGTAAGCAGCCTCTATTGTGTTGTCACCTTTATACTCACAGAGCCACAAAGAACCACCCCGCAGCCCCCAGCCCCCTGCCTTCCTTTCTTTTTCTTTCTTTCTTTCTTTCTTTCTTTCTTTCTTTCTTTCTTTCTTTCTTTCTTTTAAATTAAATCATAGCTGTGTACATTAATGTAATACACCATACACTGGATTCATAGATCGTTCGACACATTTTCATCACACTGGTTAACATAGCCTTCCTGGCACCCTCTCTGTTATTGTGATAAGACATTTACATTCCACGTTTACTAAGTTTCACATGTACCCTTGCAAGATGCCCCGCAGGTGTAATCCCACCAACCCCCTCCCTCTGCCCCCCTCCCCCTCCCTCCCCCCCTTCCCCCTATTCTTAGGTTGTACCTGGGTTATACCTTTCATATGAAAGCCATAAATTAGTTTCATAGTAGGGCTGAGTACATTGGGTACTTTTTCTTCCATTCTTGAGATACTTTACCAATGTGACCTTATTAAGAGGCATGGCTTTGGGAGACAGTTAAATCTTAGCACCCTTATAAAAAGCTGGCATGTGAAGATATAGCATTCCCATACCCCAGACTATGCTGCAATGAGGCATCGTGAGAGTGGAGACAACATGGTTTAGCTGGGATATGTATACCATGGAACACTATTCAGTCATAAGAAAAGATGGAAACTTTACATCTTTTATGTTTACCTGGATCGAGTTGAAACACATTCTTCATAGGAAAGTTTCCTTTACTAAGAAATCCTCTTAAGGAAATTACTCAGTAATTTCCTTTTTAGTAATCCTCTGACTTAGTAAAGTTTTCCAGGAATGGAAAAAGAAATATCCAACGTACTCAATACTAATATGAAACCAACATATAGGCAACTACATGCCCACATGAATGATGAAACACAAATGTAGTCTAGCAAGAGGGAGGGAGGAGGAAAGAGAGGGGAGGGGGAGGGGAGGATGATTGGCAGGAAGAGGGAGGGCAATTGGTGGGCTCTCACCTAATGTGCACAAAGTGAGGTGTTCAGCACGCCCCCTGGGTGAAGGGCTCAAGTACCACTTGAACTTTACTTTATAATTGAAAACAATGTAACCTCAATATTTGTAGCCTCACATTAATTTGAAATTAAAAAAAAAAAAAAGTGGAGAAGGCAGCCCTCACAGACATCAAACTTGCCAGCGCCTTGATCTTGGACTTAGCCATCAGAACTGTGAGAAATAAATATTTATTGTTTATAAATTACCCAGTCTATGGAATTTTGATACCACAGCACAAACTAAGACAACACTCTACTGCTCTTGCTGTATTCTATTAATTAGAAGCAAGTTACTAGGTCCCCTCTACACTTGGGGGGAAGGGATGACACAAAGGTATGACTACCAGGAGATGGGAGCCATTGGGAACTGTGTCAGCCAGGGCAGCAGCTGCCTACCACCCAATGGACTTTCACTGAGGTCACACAGTTAATAAATGAGGGACCAGGAAATTAGATTCAGGACCTGTGGCTAGATTTGCATAAATTCCTAAGGGATTCTTATGGGCAGCTGAGATGGCAAATTACAGTGTATTGCCTTGCAAACTTCAGTATGCACCCAAAAGACGTGTGCTAAAATACTGATTCTGCTGATACTTTAATGTATCACAAGAATGGAAAAACAAGCATGGCATGTACTCATATGAAGTTGAAACGAGTAGATTAACAACTACAGGCCCACATGAGAGAGAAACTCAATTCAATTCAAGAAGAGGGGGAGGGAGTTTGCTAAGTTCCCACCTAGCCAGTACGGCACACAGGTAAATGGCGCACTTCCTGGGTGAAGGGCACAACTACAACTTGGACTTTCCCTTACAATGCAGACAATGTAACCTAACCGTATGTACCCTCCTATTAATCTGAAATAAAAAAATACTGATTCTGATTTGGGGGGGGGTCTTGGCTGGAGCCTGAGGTTCTGCGTTCATAACAAGTTCTTGGTGATGCTGGTGCTCTGGCCCACGGACCACCCTTTGAGTAGCAAGAGCCTAAAGGAACAAGTCAGGGCATAGAGTTAACAATCGTTTTTATTAAATCATAGCTGTATACATTAATGCAATCAGGGGCACAATGTGCTGGTTTTATATACAATTTGAATTATTTTCATCAAAAAGGTTAACAAAGCCTTCATGGCATTTTCTTAGTTATTATGTTAAGACATTTACATTCTACATTTAGTAAATTTCACATGTACCCTTGTAAGATGCACCTTAGGTGTGGTCCCACTAATTACCCTCCCTCTACCCATCTTCTCCCCTCCCCTCCCTTCCCTCCCTCCTTTCCCCATTTTCTTGGTATTTAGTGATTTATTGCATTTCTCCTATCCACTAGCATGCAAACTCCAAGAACAATCAGGGTCTATTGTGACCCCTGCACCTAGCACAGCATCTGGCAAATATGAAGAACTCAATAAATATCTGGGTAACAAATGAGAATTTTAAATTAAGGCTAAGGTTAGATGGCTCTTTCCCCCCCCTCCCCCCTTAGCTGATTAGACATTTTCTCTTTTAATCAAGAACTGGTTTGGGGTTAGGGTGGAAACAACAGAAGAAAACTTGGAGGTCCTTCCTGGAAGCAGATGGAGGACCAAGCTGGGGGAAGAGGGTGCCAGAGTATGCACCTACTTCTATAATACTCACCATGGGGTTCAGGAGGGCAGTACTCAAAACAGCTGCCCATGACTACAAGCACTGATAGGCCACAGTAACATTTTATTGTGAGTCCAGGAGGAGAGGATTTCTGCTGAAGAAGGTAAAACACTTTCTAATCCTAGCTTTTGCCAGAAAGTAGCAGGATGAGGTGAGATGAGGGCACATACACCCTGAGTGGGGGCGGTAGTGGTTGAATGTGTGTGTGCTCAGGGACCCAGGCACACTATCCTTTTCCCATCACTTATCTCTAGATTATTCTATCTGGGAGCACCTACAGCCAGGCAGAACAATATGAGGAAATTTGCACAGAATGTTATCTCTGCACTTTGCCAAATAATTGGTAACCCCTAGGGAGCTGAACCAGCCTCCCTCTGCCCTGAACCCTCTACTGGAGTCAGGAAAGGAAAGGTTCTCAGTGGCTTCACGTGCCCAGTCCGGGAGTGAAGTTTTCGTCTGAGGCAGGGGGCCATGTTCAAGGCTGCACAGCGGCCAGCTCAACCTGAATGGGATTGCTGGGATGTTTTTGTTCAGCCAGGAATCCCATGACTTCCTTAAAGGTCCCATTTGGGCCCCCAGAGAAAGCCTTGTCTTTGTGTATGGTGTTAAAATATGATTTTCAAAAGGTTAAGAAAACATGACTCTAAAAACAAAACAAAAAAGCCTCCATGCAATTACAAAAGGAATGCATGCCAAAGGTTTTATTCAACTCACTGATTAATTGGAAAAGCAGCGGTACATTAAAACCTGCCCAAAGAGCATTTGAGAAGTGAGGATACACATATACTATAGATACACTTATACACACACATATATATGAGTGTGTGTGTGTATATATATATTCAATTTAATATACACTGTAATCCTTGGGGTATTTGCTCCCCTAGGCTAAAATTTATTTGCATTGGGACTGGACAAAATTCTAGGAGTCAATCTTTGCCCCTATAGAGTTATAAAATAGCCCATGAAATTGAAAGTCAACTTCCAGCATTACAAAACAAAAACAGTCATGTTTTTTTCGCCTATTTCCAGGATTCAGATGATTTTTCTGATAAGAGACTCCTTGGAAAGCTCCCTTCCCAGGGTGATTTGATGGCAGTTGAAAGGTGCCTTTTACCAATAGTGGATCCCGGCAGCCTGGGCCTTGTCTTACAGGGCGTGGGAGACTAACAATTGGGACCCTGGTGTTTCCTGGCTCCAGTGGGAGAATGGACAACTTGGAAAGTAAGTGGTGGTCACTGCCATCCCTTCCATCCCAGGGTTTCTAGGACAATTCCATGACCTCTTCATTGGCTTTGATTAATTTGCTAGAGCAGTGCACAGAACTCAGGAAAACACTTATGTTTACCAGCTTATTATAAAGGACATTACGAAGGATACAGGTGAGCAGCCAGACAGAAGCGATGCACAGGGTAAGGCCTAGGCAAGAAGTGAGGAGCTTCCATGTCCCCCGCTGGTGCTGCCACCCTGTGGGACCTCCCACCCAGTGGGGCAAGGATCTCCCTGTGTTCAACTATTTGAAAGCTCCCTGAACTTTCTCACTGCTCTGAGCCCACACAGCCTTGGCCATTGGTGATCAGCAAAACTTTTAGCTCTGAGCTCTCACTTGTCACTCACATGTCATATTAAAATCATCTGTTCATACACCTTTTCCCCACCATCAGATTGTGAGAGGCTTCAAAGTCACGACTCCCTCTTTTTTGTCTCCATACTCTTGGCCCCCAGACAGGTGATTGTAACCTAGAAGTGCTTAAATGGAGATCAAAGAGAGGCTTTCTTTGCCTTGGGGATCAGGAAGGTTTTTCTGGAAGGAGGAGCATTTAAAAGATGAACTTGGCCAAGAAGACAGGCACCATCTGTATCAGTCCCCACATTTTTGTATCCCTCCTTTCAGGGTCTGGCTGGTCCTGGGTATTTATTGCAGGGATAGATTGGCAAAGATATTTGGCAGAGGAAGAGATGGACTTTGGATCTGCCTGTTCCCCTGTGGTCGGGTATAGACAACCTTCTGTCTTAGTTAGAATTAGAGACAGCTGCTTAGGAAAGAAAAGCTGGTGGTTAAAACACAAGATTTTTTTTTTTTTTCTCCTTGTAAAAGAAATCCAGAGGTATGTAGCCCAGGATTAGCATGGTGGGTTCATGGTCATCAAAGATCCGGCAACTTTTATCTTTCTACTCTATCATCTATGTAAGTGTATGACTTTCATGCTCAAGGTCACTGCATGGCCTAAAGTGGCCCTTAGGACCCTGATTATCACATTTCATCTGAGTCAGTGTCTTTTCTTTTTTATTAGAGGCAGAGTCTGTTGCCTAAGCTAGAGTGCAGTGGCCTCAGCCCAGCTCACAGCAACCCCAAATTCTTGTACTGAAGTAATCCTCCTGCCTCAGCCTCCCAGTAACTAGGACTACAAGTGTGCACAATCATGCCTGACTAATTTTTCTAGTTTTACTAGAGACCGGGTCTCTCTTTGCTCAGGCTGATCTCCAATGTTTGTCTTCAAGTGATCCTCCCACCTCAGCCTACCAGATTGGTAGGATTATAGGCATGAACCACCATGCCTGGCCTGAGTCAGCTTGTTCAATGGAGACCTTGGCTGAAATGTCATTGGTCTGGGAGTAGTCTTACAGGGAATGGGAGACTAACAACTGGGATTCTCGTGTTTCCTGGCTCCAGTGGGAGACGGGGCAATTTGGAAGGTAGCCGGCAGTCTCTGCCATCTCTTCCATCCCAGGATTTCTAGGGGAATTTCCATTTCAACATCCTACCTCATAATCTCTACAAGCCACCTACCTATCCCAGAATTTTCTCTATTTTAGCCCAGGTTATACCTCTTGGCCTGCCTCTCCTGAGATAAATCCTTTGCCTAAGCACATGTCCGTATTTTGGTTTTCATAACAGAAAAAAAAAAAAGCTTCTGAAACTTGACCTTCGTCAAACAGGTTACATGACGTAGAAGGTGTTTGAAAGGACCAAGGAGTTAACCAGCTACCCCCTGTGCAATCAGTGGTTTAGGGGGCACGGACAGAGTTTGCTCCTGGGGCTTTTTATTCTTTGACAGCCAAGTCAATATTACATCTGAGGGATGGGAAAAAACAGATGATGCTGTTCCTGGGAAGAGGAAGGACTATGCGATGGAGGGGCAGAACTTTCTGAGACGGCCGAAGAATGCCGTCCCATAGTGACGAATGTCATGGATCCGAGAAGTGACTTAGTTTGGCTCTACTGTGATTTGTGTCGATCAGCAAGTGCCATGCAAGGTTGCCCCGACCCTTGGCCTTTGTATCCTCCAGGATCTTATTCCCAGGTGTGTTTCAGTCCGACGTCCCACTTCTCCTTCCAGGGCTCTGCACCCAGCCGGTCCTCACGGCACGCTGCCTGGCCATGTGCTCCTTGCTTTCTTGCTTCTGTGCTTTTGCTCACGTTGCTTCCTCTCCAAGGCAAGTCCTCTGTGGTCCTGTTTCCACAAGTCCAAATGCCACATGGCAGTTATGAGCGTGGCTGCTTTAGCCCAGACACTGCGCAGCTGCGGTTCACAAGTGTACACCCACCCCCACCCCTTGATCCCCCAACTTCACTGGCAGGACTTGGTCTAAGACCTTGATCTACTTAAACTCTACCAGGAGTCAACCCAGGTCAAGTGCAGCCTGAGCCATTTCTGTATTTCCTAGTTTATTTAAAAGGAAGAAATGCCCAAATATCAGTGCAATTAAATGTTTATATAAATTCACATCTAAAGGCGGTGGCTATCTGTATTTTCTATACAAATGCAGTTGGAGGTAGGTAATGGCAAAAATCACAGCTCAAGGCTTTTGTGACAGTAAGCTTCTGGCCAAAGAACCCTCCCTTCTATCCATGGGAAACATTCCTTTGCCTCCTCCTACTTGGATTCTGTGAGTTGGTCCTTTTGAGTTATCTCATTCCACATGGCACTTTGGGAAGCAGATCAAACCTTCGCATCCTGTCCCTCTGACCTGGTACTTCCCTCACTGGCCAATCAAGACTTCCTGTTCAGTTACCCTTCACGGGCCCCACAAATCCTCATCTTTTTAAACATTAATTGAGGAGTGACCTTTTCTGAGTGCTTTCCACATGCCAGGTCTTATGTCAATAGCTTTACATGAATTACCTCATTTAATCCTTTCAATTCTCCCTACGAGGTGGATATCATTGGCCCCAATTCACAGATGAGGAAAACTGAGGCTCAGAAATATAAGTCAACTTGTTCAAGAGTCTCACAGCCCTGAGCAGTGGTAGAGCCTTTACTGGAATCCAGGCCACCTGGCTCTCGAGCTCGCGTTAGTCACCATTTCCCAGAGAAATCTCCTAGGAGCCTCTTTTTCTGTCCCTAACTCAACTGCCACCTCCTGCATGGAGTTTTGTTTTTGGCCACCTCAGCTAGAAACTCATTCCTCCCTTTACAGATACCTGCACACTTTCTCTAAATCTCTTTTATAACTCTTACCACATTCTTTCATTTCCTGTAGTTATTTGTGTATGTTTCTGCAAACAGGGCCCTTGTCTTGCCGACCTTCTTTTCCCCATTAGAAAAGCACAATGCCTTGATTATAGAAAGGACTCAATGCATTTTTGTTGAATGAAGGGAGTTTGTTTGTCACTGCCGGGGGCCAAGCCCTCAGCCCCTGTGCGTGCCACGTGCAGTGTGGTGTAGAGAGAAAGCATGGTCCACGAACCCTGCTGGCTGGCCGACCAAGAGCATCAAGATGCCTCCTGAGGATGCTTTTCTGCGTTTTACTATCTTTGACGTGCAAAAAGCCTTTTTTGTTTCTAAATATAGAAGCTAAGAATTTTTTCTTCCACAAGGTAGGAAATGCCTTATGGAAGGAAAACAAAATCCTGCCAAAACCTTAAGAAAATTCTCAGCAAGGGTCCCATCAGAACTCCTAGGAGTCTGTCTAAGCCCAAATACCTCAGGTTGAAACTCTAGCCACCCAAAGAGGTCTTTCTATGAGCTCTCAGTGTGTCAAGTTCTCGGGCTCTGTGTGTGTGTATTTTAATATAAGGAAAGCAATTGTGTCCCTGATGAAGAAAACTCAAGTTAAAATCTCAGCAGGCTCCCCCAAGAATGGCTGACTGCAATAGCAGTGGAATCCTCAGGATTGCAGTAGAAACGCTGAGAATAGGCCTGGCGGGGCTGGCTCTCAGTAAAGATGGAGACAGAGGTGCTAATGGACGGCAAATCTGCATTTCTCCTTTGAGTGCTTCTGGCCAGCGTGCCCTTTCCCCACCTCACCTACCATCCATTATCCCTCTGCTCCGTCCTGGTTTCGGAAGACCCCACACGGAGGTGTCTGACTCTCTTTCCTCCCTGCCTGGGCCTTTCAAAGCTTCTCCCTGCCCTGTTGAAATGTGGACATCCGGCCTCAGCTTTCTCAAGGCCTGTTCTTGGAGTCCAGCTAATCTGCTAATGTGATAATGGGAATGTGTGTGCTTTTCCTGAGCCCAGATAACATATTTGTATTTTATTTTTACTCAGACACAGACGAGCAGGGAGGTTGCAGGAGCAGCGCCAAAGCTATTAGATAACATCAAAGTTAATGGAGCTCAGCCTTCTTGTTATTGTTTTTGTTTTACAAAAAGCAAAGAATAAGCCAACCAACAAGCAAAACAGAAGCTGCTTTGCAAATTCAGGTCCAGCTTATGGTTCCTTGTGGCTCTGAAGCCCCACCCCCAGCCCTCCATTGGACTGTTACATAACAAGGCTTTCTCCAGTCAGAATGCTGCAGGGGTGTTCAATCTGCAGCCTGCAGGCCACATGCTGACTTTGGGAGGATTTTTTGCTTATCTGTGGTGTCTGATATTATGAAAAGTATGCATGGATTTTTTTTGGAGACAGAATCTTGCTTTGTGGCCCTTGATAGAGTGCCATGGCAACATAGCTCACAGCAACCTCAAACTGTTAGCCTCAAGTGATCCTCCTGCCTCAGCCTCCCAAGTAGCTGGAACTATAGACACGTGCCACAATGCCTAGCTATTTTTTTTTTTTTTTTTTTTTTTGAGACAGGTCTCACTTTTGCTCAGACTGGTCTTGAACTCCAGAGCTCAGATGATCCACTTGCCACTGCTTCCCAGAGTGCTAGGATTACAGACATGAACTACCATGCCCGGCCGATCTTTTTTTTTGCTAATCACTTTTCATTAGTGTTTGTGTATTTAATGTGTGGCCCAAGACAACTCTTATTCTTTCAATGTACAGCAGAGGAAAAAATCTGGACACACATGATTTTGGATGCTCTATATGAAGTAGAAAATACAGTCTCACCCCCACCTTCAGCAACACTGATGTGATGGCCATTTCTTTCCACCTCTTTCTTTGCAATAAGACACTTTGACACATTAGGACACAGGAGAGGTAACAAGGAGTGCAATTCTCCCCAATCCTACCCCCTTCTCTGCCCCAGTCCCGCATGCAATTCTGGGTCTGTTTGTGTAAGGGGTTAAGAGAAGCAATGCAGGTGTTGCTGGTCAGCCCTTGTCCTTGAGCTTCCTTCTGACTAGACAGCTGGTCCTTTTGCTCATGTTCCAAGAGCCTCCCATTCCCTGTCTTCTCCCTCCTCTCATTCTTTGCCTTCTAGATGCGGAATGGCCCTAAGAGGTTATCTCATTTCCTCAGTCGTTAGGGAGCAAAGACAGGAAAAGCCTGTCCCTGAACTGTCTCTGCTTTGATGGCCCACCAGAGTTCCTCTCCTCCTTTGGCAGCCTCAGTGTTGACCATCCTGGGCTTGATTTGTATGAATATTCCTTCTCCCACTTAATGGGGGAAGCTTGATCTTCCCCTAGAGGCTGGAGCAAAGGAATTACAAGTTTCCTCTGCAGGCCCATGGCAGACATCACTAATCAATTATGGCTTTTCCCTGAGCCTGGGGAGGGCTACACCCCAGCAGGCATGACCAATCTATTGGCATCTGTGTTAAGAGCAAACACATCTGCCCTTGGTTTCTCAGTCACGCTTCTGTCATCCATGCGGGAGGAAGTGAGGTGTGTGCGTGTGTGTGGCAATTCTTTAGTAGCCTGAAGGTAGCAACGTTCAGAAGCTGAGAGGCAGGACAAAAACTGTTTTCTTAGCTTTCATGTAGATTTAGCATCAAGGTCAAAAGCTTTACCTGTTTCACCTGCTCTGGGCATGAATGTGGCATCTCCATGCATGTTCTCTGCTGCATAGAAAAGAAGTACAAGAAACCAAGTATCCTTAGGGAAACCGAAGACATGATTCTTGGGGAGGACGAAGCAGGCATTATGGTGACTCAGGCTACCAGTGGACCTCCAGGGAGGAGGAAGTATGACAGTGACCAGGGACAGGGAGCTGAGTAGGAGCTGTTCAGTTCCCTGGCAGCCCTGGCGCCTAGGCTGATCCCGCAGAACGGCACACAGTCTGCCTGTCTGCCACTGGCATTTAGATGTGTCTGGAATGTCCTGGCAGGACTGTCTGTCCAAATCCATTCAAAATTGATTTTTGTGTCTTCAGTGGGGGAAGTTGGCCCCCGATTCGGTTATATATCCTCCTCTCCCTTCTTTAGCTAATTAGCTGCCTCTCGGTGGGAGTCTGGACCTTTGCGTGTCCTCTTGAGCCAGTTCAAAGGATCCAGACTGTAGGAAGGATGGAGGTGGGTCTGTTCTGAAGGTCTGAAATGCCCAAATGCATTTGATTAAAGTAGGAGCCTCTCAGCATGGTTGACACAGCCCAATTTTGGCCAGGATCTTCCAGCTAAAGAGGCAGGAAATGGGTAGAAATGTTCTAACCAGAGCAGAGGAAAAGAAAAAGTGAGTCAGAAAAGAAATGCAGAGGCTGTGTAGGCGACAGCCCTGTAGGATTCACTGCAAGCCTGGCTCCTCTGCTCAGAGTTCCCTCCATGGTGGGGGGAGAGGACCCAATTCTGTCTGCCAGGAATTCCTACTCAGGCAGAAGAGATAACAAAAGCAAATCTAATTACACTCAAAATGTGGACCCAAGACAGCTGCAACATGCTAGAGGTTCAGATGAAGTACAAAATATGATCTTCTTTGTGGTCTCCTGGAGCTCTGCGAGGTTTTAGTGTGTGTTTGTGCATGTGCATGTGTGCATACGAGGTCTGACAAGTTCCCAAACTCATCCCAGAAAAAGTGCTACCTACCTCCTTGCTGATTATCACCATGGTCACCTTGGAAGTACTCCTTTTGGCAATCTGGTGACCAGAATGATATTCAGCAAGGAGGTACATAGCACTTTTTCTGGGATGAGTTTGTGAACTGAATTATTAGACCTCATATGTGTGTATATGTGTGTATGCCTCTGTGTGTGCATGTATGTGTGTGTATGTGTGTGTGTGTGTGTATTGATAAAGAGCTCTCTGGCCTCTCGACCAGTGGCTCTCATTCTCAATCTTGGCTTCTTGATTGTACACTGGGTTGGCTAAGGAGCTTTAACAAGACTGACTCCAGGTTCTGCCTCCAAAGACTCTGCTATGATTGTGTCTGTGTCCAGGGAGGGAGACTCACAGGGTGGACCATGCCAGCTGTATAGTGACTGGCTGGGCTCTGGTGTTTGTCGGCTTTGATTGAAAAGTTGGAAAAATGGTGTTGGTGGTAGGGTTAAGGGCAGTTCCCATGAATCTAATGGGAGATGCCATCCTTTGCCATATCTGGAGGAGGGGGGAGGAGGGAAATGGACTCTGGGTTGTAGTTGCATTGAAAATAGACCCCCAAGAGGTGTGGTTTCACAGCTCAAAGGAACACCTCCCTCTACTTCTTTATTACTAAGTTATGTTTCTGAGAGGGCCTTTCTCAATCCCTCCTCTTCTCCCTTACTCCAATCATCCCTCCCCTCTTTTCTCCCTCCCTCTTACTATTACCAACACGTATTTACTGAGTAGATTAGTTCTTGATTTCAAGGAGTTGATATCTTAGGTACTTACCATAAAGCAAACACAGGTAGTGGTGGAAACATGTGTGTGTCCTGTGGATAAGACTTTTCCTGAAGAGTTAGCAGTTGGTGCCTTAGTTATTTATGTATTTTGTGTCAAAGTTTGGCTCCACCATTTTCAGATCATGCACTTGTGTTAACATGTTGAGCTCTGTTGATCATAAGGCATTAACGCTGACTCAGAATTCACGCATTAAGTGATTAAGTATGGAATAGAGTTTTGATAGCATGTGGGTAATTAATAATAGTGTGATTACTCAAAATATCATTTAATATTTGTTGCGGCATGTTTTTAGAGGGAAATCTGTAAGTGAGATCCTTGTATTCATCTTTTCAGCTTGAGCTTTTAAGACTCGATCTTGCTTCCCATCTCTATGGCATTTGAACCTGCTGGACGCTCCTCTTGCCCACTAGGCTTCCAAGATGTCACCCTCTCTTTGTTCACTCACCTCTGAAATTATTCTTCTCAATCTGGCTGGTCCGTTAAGCTCTGCCCCGCCCTTAAATGTCATCATGGATTTATTCATTTAACAAACATTCCAAAAGTTTTAATCAAGGTAACAGAATTTTAAATAAAACGACTTTGTCCCTCTTGCCTTAGCAAATTTACCTTCAAAGTGACAAAAGAAAAAATTATATAATGATGTCATCAGGTTACTTTGTAACCACTGAGGTGATGAAAATCCCCCAGCCAAGGCTCCCTGCCTCAGTGCTTGGCTGTGAGCTGCTCAGGAACCTGTGGACTTGCTCATGTGAGCTGAAACCTCCCTCTGCACTCCCCACCTCCTCATTTAGGGTTTCCAGACTCCTCTCTCTTTCACAATCATGAGTTTGGGTCCAGCACCCAGTTGTCCTAGGGGCTTCCCATCAGAGGGACCTATAGTTACTTCTCCAGGTTCCAGGAATGATAAGTCTTTTTTCTAGACAGTTGTTCTGGTTTCCCTGCTGTGGGAGGCATATCTGGTCCCATTGGGTAAGTTCTATTTTTGCCCAATAACTTTATTGAGATATAACTTACATACTGTTAAATCCATGTGTTTAAAGTGTACATCTCAGTGAATTTTAGTATATTCACAGAACTGTACATTCATCACCACTATTGGATTTTAGAACATTTTTATCACCCCCACAGAAATTCAGTATCCACTGGCAATCAGTCTCCATTCCCCTTCTTTCACCCCTGCAGCCTCAGACAACCTCTGATTTATTTCCCATCTCTATAGCTTTGCCTGTTGTGGGCATTTCATAGAAACGGAACCACACACTGTGTGGATTTTGCTAACTGACTTCTTTCACTTAGCATAATGTTCTCAAGATTTACCCACATCGTAGCATGTATCAGTATTTCTTTTCTTTTTATGGCTGAATAAGATTCCATTGTATGGATATACCATGTTTTATTCACCCATCCATCAATTGAGGGACACTTGGGTTGTGTCTACATTTTGGCTATTATGAATAATGCTGCCCTTGTCATTTGTGAACAAGTTTTTGACTGAATGTACCATTTCAGGGTATTTTGGGTATTTATCTAAGAGTGAAATTGCTAGGTCAATTTGAGGAACTGCTACACTGTTTTCTATTTTGTGCTCCCATTGGCAACACATGAGGGTTCCAGTTTCTCCACATTCTTACCAACACTTGCTATTGTCTGTCCTTTTGATGGCAGCTAACTTAGTGGTTGTAAAGTTTTGATTTGCATTGCTTTGTTCAGCAATGATGCTGAGCATCCTTTCACGTGCTTATGGGCTATTTGTATATCTTCTTTGGAGAGGGTCATTTCATATCTTTTGCCCACTTTTTAATTAGATTGTCTTTTTATCATTGAATTGTAGGAGTGATTTATATATTCCAGATAGTAATCCCTTTACATGATTTGCAAATATTTTCTCCTCTTCTGTGGGTTTTCTTTTCTTTCTTTCTTTCTTTCTTTCTTTCTTTCTTTCTTTCTTTCTTTCTTTTTTTTTTTTTTGAGACAGAGTGTCACTCTGTCACCCTTGGTAGAGTGCCGTAGCATCACAGCTCACAGCAACCTCAAACTCTTGGGCTTAAGCAATTTTCTTGCCTCAGTCTCCTGACTAGCTGGGACTACAGGTGCCTGCCACAATGCCTGGCTATTTTTTTTTGTTGTTGTTGCAGTTGTCATTGTCGTTTAGCTGGCCTGGGCCAGGCTTGAACCCGCCAGCTTTGGTGCATGTGGCTGGCACATAACCACTGAGGTACGGGCACCACGTCTCTTTTTATTCTTTTGATTAAACTCTATAATTAACCTTTTTGGGTTTTGGAACATGCTCCAAGCCCTGGTTCTTATGACCCTTAGCAAGTCATGGAACCGTGGAGAAAGGAAGAAACATTTATAAATACCTTCCATGAGTTATTCATTTTAATCCCCACAACAAGGTAATGTTATATTTTATTGGTGTCATTTTAGAGGGATAAAACTGAAGCTCAGAAATGTTAAGGGACCTTGGCCAAAGTCCCCCACATAGTAAGAATGGAGAAGGAGATTTAAAACCATATCTTTGTGATTCAAAATCGTGCTTTTTATTCTGTAGCTGGTGGGTCCCTTTCTATCGTAGTGAGTTGACACTAGATCCATCAGATTTATGAAAATAAAATAGCGATATCAAAAAAACAATTAAGGGCCTGGCCTGAAAGACCATTCACCTAACGTCACCTCCGTTGAAATGAGTGGGAATTGTGTGTATCTGGGAGCCTGGCCTGGGAATGAGAAATCTCAAGTTGAGGCATGTAAGTATTGTTGGTAAGCCATTGTGTTTGCTCTTCCTTTTTGTGGGTGTCGGCACAGCCCCATATGGTAACTATTTATTATTCAACTTGGCATTGCAGCCTGGGAGCTGGAAGAGTCAGGCCCCGTGGCACGCTGGGATTCTCATTATTGCAGGAGATAAAGGAGTTTGAAATCACCAGCCGGCCTGGATTTCCTAGTGAGATTAGGAGGACCGATATTGCTGGGAGGGAAAAAGGGCCATAGGTAATGTCCTGGGAGAATTTTGGCTGATTGTGGAAGGACAGGAGGGTGAGCTTTAAACAATCTTCTTTCTCTGTAACATGCCCTAGCGGGTATCTGATAAAATAGGGTCTCAAGGTTGAAATGATGTAGTAATATGGCAGGGAATGCTGCTGGAAATGAGATTTTTAACTCTAGCCCACAACATCTTTTTAAAAATTTTTTCTGGAAAAATGACCAAATGATGTTTCTTTTTTTAGACATAAAGAAATAGATACTTCAAGTAGGTTTTCCTGAAACTTCCAGGTCAGTTGGAAATGGCCATTGTTGGAAATAAAGATCCAGGAGCTGGGTTTTCTTTCTGCTTAAGCTGCCCTTCCTAGTTTCCAGGGACCTTTTAAATCTGGAATAAGCAGCAGAGATCAGCAGAGCAAAGTGGACCTTGATTCAGGGTATTCTTTCAATTTAATGGGGTGGCTCTTGAGAGAGGGTTAAAAGACCTTCAAGGTCTCTCCAAATACATTCTGAGTCTTTCCAGCTCTGCGGTCCTTAGATGCATAGGGGTCCCAGGCATGGTTTGCTTAATGCTGATGTACACACGAGTAGCACTTGCCAAGGGTTAGGACCCCCTGTTCAAAGGAGATACTCTATGTCAGTAAGAACTGACTTTCAATAAAAACTTCTACACACATGGTACATACAGCCCAGGTGCTGTTAGGTGCTGTGAACCACGGTAGATTCTACAGCACAGCCCTTACAGTCCAAGAGCTAACAGTGGGTGGGGGTGCTGATGAGGCGTGGACTGTTAGAGTTTGGTGGCTGAAATCTGTGAAAGAAGTAAAGTGCTCTGTTTTCTGAGAAGGCAGATCCAAATTGAAGTGAGAGGGTTAGAATGAATATCCAGGAGAAACTGAGTTTTGAATTTAAAGACTTGCCTTTAATGCATTTTCTAATGCCATTTTTGTTTCTCCAGTCCCCCCTCTCCTAAGAAACTAGGACTCTTTACACTCCTCATATCTGCTGAGTATGTCAAGAATGCAAAGCCCTGATCTCTTTTACTCAGGCCAAATCTCAGAGTTATGTAGGCATTAAGTACCTTTGAGGAATGAGATAATAGCTCTCAGTAAAACAAAAAGCAGTCTGGCTTACTGCTTTCTATAAAAGTGGTGGCTTCCCTAAGCTCAGTGTTCCTCAGCTGTGATGCAGATTCACTGAACGTGAAGCATCCATCTGGGTTTGATTATGATGCCACCATGGAACCTGGGGTCAGAGGAACTGGCACAAATAGGCTGCTGTGAGTAATAACATTCTTTGTCTTTGACCTAGGGGTTTTGTGTCTTCTGTCAGTATCAGTGAAACAGTAGCAGCTAACTTACTAGCTTTTTTTTTTTTTTTTATTGAATCATAGCTGTGTACATTAATGTGATCATGGGGCACCATACACTGGTTTTATAGACCGTTTGACACATTTTCATCACACTGGTTAACATAGCCTTCCTGGCATTTTCATTGTGTTAAGACATTTTACATTCTACATTTACTAAGTTTCACATGTACCCTTGTAAGATGCACTGCAGGTGTAATCCCACCAATCACCCTCCCTCTGCTCATCCTCCCCCCTCCCTCCCCTCCCTGTCCCCCTTCCCCCTATTCTTGGGTTATAACTGGGTTATAGCTTTCATGTGAAAGCCATAAATTAGTTTCATAGTAGGGCTGAGTACATTGGGTACTTTTTCTTCCATTCTTGAGATACTTTACTAAGAAGAATATATTCCAGCTCCATCCATGTAAACATGAAAGAGATAAAGTCTCCATCTTTCTTTAAGGCTGCATAATATTCCATGGTGTACATATA
>CAUYPK010046963.1:0-11873 GCA_963574355.1 Loris lydekkerianus | reverse complement strand
ATGGTGGTCAGCGGCTGGTGTGATTCACTATAACTTTCTGCAACCAGACCAAACCATCACGGCAGAGTCCTATTGTGAGGAAATCGATGAAATGTCCTGAAAATTGCGTCAGCAGCAGCCAGCACTGGTCAACAGAAGAGGTCCGGTCCTGCTCCACAACAACGCCCGGCCGCACGTCTCACAAATCACCGTCCGAAAATTAAAGGAATTGAGCGTCGAAGTTCTGCCCCACCCACCATACTCTCCAGACCTCTCACCAACCGACTACCATCTTTTCAAGCACTTCGATAACTTTCTCACCGGTAGAACCTTTGCCAATCAGGACCTAGCAAAAACGGCCTTCGTTGACTTCATCGAATCCCGAGCACCCAATTTTTAAGCTGACGGAATTAGTCGACTTGTGTTACGTTGGCAAAAGTGCATTGATTCAAATGGCGCTTATTTCGATTAAATTGAATAAATATTCACTGAGATATTACAGTTTAAAGTAGACTCATAAAAACGGACAAAACTTTTGAAATGACCTACAGTGACATACTGTTTATGGTGATTCATCATTCTTCCATTTTATTTATTTTATGCAAATTCTAAATAATGGTGAGAGCTCTGTTCTCAGGAAGTCTTGATTTACTAGAAAGAACTGTGATAGCTTCTTAGAAAATAAGAATAGGGCCTTAAGGAATTTGTAAGTCTCTGATGAGCAGAGTGGAAATAAGGTGTCTCCTGATGCCTCATCCTGGAAAGAAAGCCACAGCACATGTCCCCAGTGCACCTGGGGCCATGTGGCCCAGGTACCAGACCAGCGTCTACCATGGGTACCCACAGTGTGGCAGGGCCCAGAGAGCCCTGTGCAAAGACTCCAGGAAGCAAACACCACCTCCACCTGTCACTTACAAAGTCACTGAAACAAGAACACTCAGATTCTCAGGAATAAAGATGGAGAGGTGCCTTGGGGTCTGCTGCTCTTGGGGTCCTTCTCTCTCAAGATGTCTCATCTCCAACCCCCACTCCACCAAATCCCCACTGCACTGACCCCCCACCTCCTGCATCACACCCGCTCTGCATCCTCCTCCAGGAAGTCTCCCTGGCCTTCCCTCTGCCTGGCATTGCTTGTCCTCAGTACATGCCAGAACAGATAGTGGGGTCCAGACTGCTGCCTGCGTCTGTCTCCCCTACTGTGGGGAAGGGCAGGATGGGGAGCAGGGCTCTGGCTGTCTCAGCCCACCCTCAGCAGGGCCCTGGCATCTGAGAGGACGAGTGGGGGCCCAGCGAGAAACGTATAAGGACTGGGAGAAACGTATAAGTTCAGTGAGAAACGTATAAGGACTGGGAAAGTAGAAACCTGGGCCTTGAACATGGGGCAGATAGTCCCTTCCTGAGAACGCCACAGTAGACCTGAGATCTCACTGGTGAGGAAAGTGAGTTGGGCAGGAAAGGGCAGACAGAATTTCCCAACAAGCAGGAATAATACAGAGAAACGTCTGCTGTGGGGGCTGTGTCATGGAGCTACTGAACGGCCAGAGAGTCCCCAGCACAGACAGGTAAAAAGCAGGAATGACAGGGCCCATGCACAGGGCAGGGCAGCTGGTGACGCTGAGTGACACACAACCCCACCTGGCAGGTGCACAGCCAGGGTGTTCCTCTCCCACACCACATGCAGCCTGGGTCTGCTCCCCGTCCTCTCTGCTCTGAGCTCAGGCTGGCTGAGCCAGCTCCATCTGGAATGTTCCTGGTGTTATGGCAGCAGGTTCTCATGGAGCTGGTGTCACAGTGCAAGCTTACCTCTCTCACTAGTAATCAGCCAAGTGAGAGAGGCGTCTGTGCCTGACAGTGACAAGGGGCAAAGAAGCAGGACCCTCCGCCCCCCCCCCCCCACAATAGGCGCCAAGGCCAAGGGCACTGAGGGGTCAGCAATAATCCCGCTGCATGCCATGGTCAAGGTTTGGTGTCCATCTCCTAAATCCCTGAAAGACCATGGACTGCATCTCCCACCTTTCCCAGGTCACTCCAGGTAGTGAGGACGATGTATTACAAATGGACAGGGGGAGAGGATTTGGGGAGAAAAAATTAGGAGGCTGTTCCAGTTTTCCAGGCAAAAAAAGACACTGCCTAAAACTTGGGACAGAGCAGCAGATGACAGATGACGTCTCCCTGGTCCCCCTGCCCCGGGATGGCGGAAGACACATGGCAGATTTGGTCCTGGGGTCCTATCAGCAGCTGGGCCATCCTCCGGGAAGTGCAGCTACTCTGTTTCTTTTGTGTTCCCTGGGTTCTCCTAATAACTCTCCTTTCTTACTTATAAAAGCAAGGAAAAAAAAAAAAAGCATGAGCTAAATCAGGGAGGGAGCAAGTGGATAAATGAGGCAGAGAGCTGCTGAGTGGACTGACAGAGTGACCTGGGAATTATCCCCGGTCCCTAAATGCTCAGATCAAAGAGAAACTGAACTTGCCCAGAAAGAAGAGAAAGGCCTCCCCACTGGGCACCCCTTATGGAATCCCTCCCTCTCCTGTCTACACATTAAGGGCTCTCTGACCTTCCTGGAAGCCACTGCCAATTTCAGCAGGGGCAGACAAAGAGGGTGCAGAGAGGGAACCAGATGACAGGTGGGTCCCAGGGAACTGTCACTTCATCCTCTCCTTCCCTCCATGTGGCCTCCTGACCCTTCCCTTTCAGAGGAGGCCCAAATACCCCAAAGGAGATTTTCAGTGGCAGCAGCAGCATCCGGCCAACCCACAGGAATTAGAACTTAAGGACGGCCCAAACATAGATGGCCCCAGGACCTATTCTGCCCAAGGTGACCTCAGTAGCCATGAAGGGGGCAGAACTGAGACGCACAAGCTCCCCTCTAATATCTCACTGGCCAAAACAGGGTCACAAGCCCTTCACTACCAACAGGAAAGTGGCTGCTCTGACCAATGTGGCCCATTCATGATTCCCCCAAAGTGACTTTGCACAGGATGGTGGGGGGTGGGGGTGGGAGAAAGCCAGTGTGAGCTCCCACCAGGGGAGCTGTGGCCATTGGGCAAGGAACAGGACAGCAGGGGAAGCAGCAGGTGTAAATACTGGGGACAGGCCGGGCGTGGTGGCTCATAGTCCCAGCGCTGTGGGAGGCCGAGGTGGGTGGATTGCCTGAGCTCAGAGGTTCGAGACCAGTACGAGCAGCAGTGAGCCAGAGTAAGACCCCGTCTCTACTAACATCAGAAACAGCTGGACGTGGTGGTGGGCGTCTGTAATCCCAGCTACTGGGGAGGCAATGGGAAAGAGCACCGCCAGAGGAAGAAGAAAATGAACAAAAAGAAAGAAAGAGTACTTCAAACAAAGAAGAATGAACAAGAAAGCTGAAATTAAAAATAAAAAAAAAAATTAAAAAAACAAACAAATACTGGGGACACAGCATGTGGGAAGCTGGGCAGGACTGAAGTGACATTCTCCCCTAGAGTGGGGCAGGCACCCCTGGCAGTTCCTGAGGGATGTGTTGCCACAGCATTGAGTGCCCAAGGAACAGAAGATCTCAGCCACATGTAGGTCTCTGCACTTTAGAGACCAAGCAGAGCTGTTTGTGACAGGCAGTAATGTCACCAACAAACTCCAGAGACCGCTGTCAAACAGAAGATTATATTGACAAGAGAAAGTAAACATGACCTTCACCAGTGGTTTGCTAATGGCTTCTACCTGTCCCTGGATATTAGAACATACACACTCGGTGGGTCTCCTAGACAGCCCCACTGTTGGACCTGTGAGGCTCCCTCCCCTGTGCCACTTGCCCCAGGCCCAGCCTCTGGCCTTTATGCCCCCCAGGGGCCTAGAACAATTGGCGGCTGTGTGCTGTGTACAGGGTCTTCTGCTCCACTGCTGAGGCCAGCAGCTGAGGATGACTGCACTCCAGCTACACAGGAGGAAACTCAGGCTGAAAGGGGCCAAGGGATGAGCAAGTGGGTGAGGTATAGGATTTGTCTTCCCTACCCTTGAGGTGTAGGGGCCTCTGTCTTCCCAACCCTCCGCGCCGCACCGCTTACTTGCCTGGGAGTAAGGAGGGAGCCTGTGGGAGGCTGTAGCAAAGGAGCAGCACTCTGGCTAGAGCACTTGTCTGGGGAGGACCCATTGCACAGGACTCTGAAGCCCTTGCTCTCACTCTCCAGGGGTTTCAGGACATGCAGCTCCCATGAGCCATATCCCATCATGGGAACAACTGGGGCCTCCCTCCCCAGCCTGGATGCTCACTATGGTCACCCACAGGAGAGTGTGTGTGTTGGGGGGGGGCTCCTCAGCTTCATGCTACCCCTGCAGAGGGGCACAGACATGATCCCCACAGACAAGTGGGGACCTGGGGCTTTTTGAGCCCAGCAGAGGAGTACCCTGCCCCTGTGGTGGGATCGGCCCATGGGGCACACACACCAGACAGGGGTGAGGCTCCCACAGCCCGGGGTTGGCTGATGGCTGGGAGCACTGCAGATTTGCTTGGGGTCACAGAGGGCTGACCCCGTGAGGGTTTGTGTGGGGTCCTGTTTCTCCCAAGAGCCTGTCTCCAGGAGGACAGCAACCCCAGCAGCCTGCAGGCTGCCACACCCTGCACTAGAAGGCTGGTTCTAGGGGATAAATTTTCCCCTGAACTTCGATGAGGAGGCACTGAGCAGGGCAAGGGGCCATGTGTGTGTGTCCAGGGGACTGTGAAGTGACAAGAGCCCCTGGAGTCTGGACACCTCAGAGGCCAATTCTAACCTACCTGAATGCTTCCTAAGCCCTAAGAAGTGATGACCTCAGCAGGGGCACGGGCTTTGGTATAAAAAGCAAAGATCCAGCCTCTGGAGCGACAGTCCCTCAGGCACCATATCTGGCGCTCCGGGTCCCAGGTCACCGTAGTCCCTGGCCCTCCTTGTCTGGCCCCAGCAAGCTTCAGAGTTCTGCCCTCATTCCAAGCCTGTGAAGTGTTGCCCCCATTACCTAGAAAATGAGGTTGCATCAGACCAGTCTGCTGTGGCTCCCTGGTGGGTTAAAGGGGCTGAGTGTGCCCCCCCTGGAGGTAGGGGGTCAGAGACCCTGGGAAGGGCCCCTCCATGCTCTCCAGAGGACCTGAAGGCAGCAGAGAAGGTGTGGGGGACAGTCCACACCCTGCTGTGAGCTGGCAGGTCAGACTCATTCATGGTGAGAAAGTGAGGCTCCAGAGGGAAAAGGGCCTTGCCCAAGGTCATCCAGATGGCTGATAACCAGGTCAGCCAGACTCTAAAGCTGTTCCTGAAGAGCAGACCATCTCCCCAGGGGATAGATGATCCCCAGTCATTCCAATCAGGGAGTCAGTACAGAGAGGGTAAGTGTGTCCTGGTGGTTGCCAGGGCAGCAGGACCAAATTCCCCAGCAGGGCAAAGTCCTGAAGGGGGCAGGGTGCTATCATCTGGGGAGAACAGGAGAGGTATCCTTGGGGGATGACTTGGCCTGGCCAAAGGCCTGGAAGGGGACACAGTGGGGGAAATACAGCCCCAGTGTAGAGGCAGCAACAGGACATAGGAGGTGAGATTGAAGGCCCTGGGCTCCCCTCCTCCATCTGGCTCCGCCCCTGGCAGCTCTGCCTCCACCTGACCTTGGTCACCCCTCTTCCTGCCACCCCAAGGCCCAGTCACAGAGCTATCTCGTAAATATCTTGAGCTTCCCTGTAGACTTGTCTTGGCTCAGACATCCCAGAGAGATTCCTGCCCTTGACATGATGTAGATTCTAATTACTTAGGGGTACTCTCATGACATGTCTTCAAAATTTACAAGTAAACCAGGGGAGACAGGGGAAGTCAAACTCTCACTCTTTACAGATGATGTGATCTTATACTTCAAAAATCCAAAGGACTCAACCAGGAGACTCTTGGAAATGATCAAGAAATAAAGCAACATCTCGGGATATAAAATCGATGTCCACAAATCAGTAGCCTTCATATACAGTGACAGCCAAGCTGAGAATCAAAGACATAATACCCTTCACTGTAACTTCAAAGAAAATCAAATACCTTGGAATATATCTAACGAAGGATGTGAAGGACTTTTTCATAGGGAACTATGAAACTCTGAGAAAAGAAATAGCAGAAGATGTTAACAAATGGAAGAACATACCATGCTCATGGCTGGGAAGAATCAACACTGTTAAAATGTCTATATTACCCAAAGCAGTCTACAGATTTAACACAATCCCCATTAAGACACGAATGTCATACTTAGAAAAAATACTTGAAAAAATAGTTCTTTGTTGCATATGAAACCAGGAAAAAAAAAAAAAACAAAAAAACCACAAACAAATAGCCGATGCAATTCTACAAAATAAAAACAAATCTGGAAGCATCACATTACCAGACTTTGGGTTATGCTACAAGTCTACAGTGATCAAAATAGCATACTATTGGCATAAAAATAGAGACACAGATCTACGGAAAAGGATAGAAGACTCAGAGATGAAACCAGCTTATATCGCCGTCTGATCTTCAAGTAAACTGTGGTATTTGTATACCATGGAAAACCAAACAAAAACATACATTGAGGAAAAGAACTCTTATTTAACAAATGGTGCTGAGACAACTGGTTAGCCCCATGTAAAGGATCGAAACCAGACCCACACCTCTCACCATTTATAAAAATGAACTCCCGCTGGACAAAAGATTTAAATCTAAGACATGAAATGAGAAAACTCTACAAGAAAGTGCGGGAAAGACTCTTAACGATATCAGCCTGGAGAAAGAATTTATGAAGAAAACTCCATTGATAACTGCAGCAACAACAAAAATAAATAAATGAGACCTGATCAAGCTTAAAAACCTTCTGCACAGCTAAGGTCATGATCAACAAAGCAAAAAGACAACCTTTAGAGTGGGAGAAAATACTTGCATGTTATGAATCTGACAAAGGGCTAATAAGCAGACTCTACAAGAAGCCAAGCAAATCAAGAGGAAAAGAGCAGACCACCTCATTAATCACTGGGCAAGAGTCATGAACAGAATCTTTTCCCAAGAGGACAAATGGGCAACAAACATATGAAAACAATGCTCATTGTCGCTAGTCGTCAGAGAAATGCAAATCAAACCCACCTTGAGATAGCACTTAACCCCAATGAGAACAGCCCCACATCACAAAGTCCCAAAGCTGCAGATGCTGGTGTGGGTTAGAGAGCGGGGAACACCTATGCACCGAGGGTAGGATTGCAAACTAGTACAACCTTTCCATAAAAAAGTATGACCTTTCATTTGATCCCACAACCCTGTTACTAGATACTTACCCAAAAGAAAATAAAATTATTTTTCTACAAGGACATTTGCACTCAAATGTTTATAGCTGCTCAATTCACAATTGCAAAGATGTGGAAATAGCCCAGGAGACCATCAATCTATGAATGGATTAATAAACTGTGGTACATGTATACCATGGAATACTATTCAACCATAAAAATAGGTGGAGACTTTGTATCTTTTATATTTACCTGGATGGATTTAGATAACATTCTCCTTAGGTGAGTCTTTCAAGGAAAGTATTCCAAGAATGGAAAAGCAAGCATCCCATTTACTCAATATTAATTTGAAACTAGCAGATGAACAACAACTATAGGCCCGCAGGAGAGGAAAAACACAATTAAATTCAAAAAAGAGGGGAAAGGGAGGGGAGGGTTGGATAAGTTCCCACATAACAGGTACATGGCATCCCTCCTGGGTGAAAGACTCAACTGCAACTCAACTTTACCTTACAAACACAAAGTGACCTGAACGTATGTACCCTCACGTTAATCCAAAATTTTTTAGAAAATCAGTCTCGAAAAAAATTTACAAGAAAATGAAAACTGTAAATAAAAGTCATTATTAATGGTCTAAATGAGCAGAAAGGTGACGTCACTTCCCTCAGCTCCTGGGAATGGTGCCTTCGAGCCCCACCTAACAGGGAGGTCAGGAGGAGGGAGAAGAATGTGGACTTTGTGCCTAATCACACCTCAAATCTTCTATCAATACCCAGTGTTTAGGTCAGACCCAAATGAGAAGATGCTCTGGATATACTTAATGGTAAACAACTGAAAAAGCAAGTGAACTGTGCACCTTTCCCCTATATTCTGAAGAAGTTTAATATTTTACTCTGAGTTACGTTTCACAAAAAACTGCAGGCAGTATAGTTGGAAAACATCGAAGAAATTATGTGGATGAGACCAGACACCTGGGCAGTCCTAAACACCTGTCTCCTAACAGAGAGCTCAGGCTACGGTCTGACCATGTCCTCCTCCCTGACTTTATCCTACAAAGGAAATGTGGTTGCTTTTTCAAATTAAGCTTTTAAACTTGTCAGCTTAGCAGGGATCTTGTCAGTTGCAAACTCATCTTTCTAGCAATAATCAAGTTACGCCACGCGTAAGACAGCCTGTTCCCCGAGTTATTTATTAGGATCTGCAGACATTAGCAGGGAAAGAGTCAGCACAGCACATTTCCAAACAAGCCCCATCGTCGTTGGGGAGCCAGGAGTGCATAAGTGTGGTGGGAGCTGGGGGTTAGGAACAAGAGGGCCTGGAAGGGGCCAGCTCCTGATCTGCTTAGCAGGGAGGTACATTTCCTGACAAGTGCTTGGGGCTGACCTTGGGGCTCACACCATGGAGGGCTGAGAATCAGAGACAGCTGTGGTCCCTGCAGCAGCCTGACTCAGGGGAAGCATCCTTCCAGAGGCCTCTATTAGTTAGGAAAAAGGTCAGTAGGCCTGTAATCCTAGCACTTTAGGAGGCTGAGGTGGGTGGATTGGAGACCAGCCTGAGCAAGATCAAGACTCCGTCTCTACTAAAACTGGATATAGTAGCAGGCATCTGTAGTCCCAGCTACTTGGGTGGCCGAGGCAAGAGGATTGCTTAAGTCTAAAAGTTTGAGGTTGCTATGAGCTGTGATGATGCTATGGCACTTATCCAGGGCACAGAGTGGGATTCTGTCTCAAAAAAAAGAAATTTAAAAAAAAAAAAAAAAAAAAAGGAAAAGGCTCAGCTGCTGATACACAGAGCCTCAAATATAAGTTTGCATCTGTCTGGCCACAGGTCTGGAAGTAGACGGCCAGAGCTGCTCTGGCAGGGCTGCATCTGAAAAATCCTCTGTCTCCTGGCTCTGTCACCCCAGGGGAACTTCCCCTGCACACAGGCCAGGATGAAGCGCCAGCCACAAAGCCAAAATCTCTCCCTGGGAGATCTCCCAGCAGCCACAGGAATCACTTCCCTTCCCACCAGTTGTTGGTGAAACTAGCAGAGCTTAGTTTCACCAACAACCTTATTGGCCAGGAGCCCAGCTAACTGTCTAAGAGAGAAGTGGATGATGCTGTGGGGAGCCCCTGGATACCCCTACACCTCATTTAATGTTCCCTCCCACCCAACCATTCTTGGCTCTCGTTCATGATGTAGGAGGGTTTTTCCATCAGACAAATTGCATTCAGGAATTCAGCACTTGGGAACCAGCTGAAAACCGTGGGCCAGTGGGTGCAGGTCATCAAATTGCTGGGAAAGGGCTGGTGGAGATCCACTCCAGCCCTTGGGGCTCCCTGCCAGGCAAAGGTGACAGGTGAAGGAAGTAGGGGGCCAACAGCAAAGTTCCGATCAGGGAGAAAGATGGGGGTGGGGAGGGTCCACCACAAGAGGAGAGTCACGCAGGGGCAGCGTGGTGCCTGCACACCCACCTTCCACCCCGCAGAGCAGTTCTGGAGGGAAGCAGCATGCACAGCTTACTAAAACCACATCCACACCCTTAGAGAGGATTCTCCTCATCCACCCCTCATTAGCCAGGTCCCTGGGGACCCTGTGCTGGATCTGAGATTAAAAAATATTCCCTGCATAGCTAATTGGCAGGAACTCAGAGCAAGTGCAATAGCCAAGGAGGGGTGAGGGGACCAGCATCTCAGACAGGTCCCTTGGGAAATACATGACAATATGGACTACAAAACTGCAAAATGTTTTTAGCCTTTGACATTGTAATTCTAATTCTGGAGACTTAATGAAGAACGCAAAGAGGCCGACAAAGATTCGTGCACCAGATGCTCATTGCAGCAGCATTTAGGGTGGCTGAATGGAAGGCCACTTGCGAGCCTAGCAACTGGAAAATGTAAAGAAAATGAGGTGTGCTGACAATAAACATCATATTGCTTAAAAATATTATTTTTTATTATATCACAACTGTGTCCATTTACGGGGTACAATGTGTTGATTTGACACACCACGTGGAATGCTCACATCTAACTGGTTAACATAACCATCACCTTGTTTGCTTATTTGTTCTGCTCGGACGTTTATCCTCTACTCTTAGTAGTTTTGAAATGTACCACTGCATTGTGCACAATAGGGGAGGTCTCACCAAACACCCTCCCTCCTCCCACCCTCCCCCAGCCCCTGCCCTCTCTTTCCTCTCACCTCCTTCTTTCTGGACTATAGTTGTGTTTTATCATTCGTATGAATGTGTAGGTGATGATATATTGGCTTCATAATAATATTGAGTACATTGGACACTTTCCCCTCATTCTTGAGATACTTTACTAAAAAGAATATGTTTCAGTTCCATCCATGTAAACATAAAAGATGTAAAGTCTCCATCCTTTTTCATGGCTGCAAAGTATTCCATGGTATACATATACCATAATTTGTTAATCCATTCATGGGTCAATGGGCATTTCCCTTCCATGACTTAGCAATTATGAACTGGGCTGCAATAAATATTCTGGTGCAAACATCTTTGTTGTAAAATGATTTTTGATCATCTGGGTACATACCTAGTAGAAGAATTATAGGATCAAACAGTAGGTCTACTTTTAGTTCCTTGCGTATTCTCCAAATTTCCTTCCAAAAAGGCTATATTAGTTTGCATTCCCCCAGCAGTGTAGAAGTGTTCCCTTCTCTCCGCATCCCCATCAACATCTGTAGATTTGGGGTTTTGTGATATGGGCTAATCTTACTGGAGTCAGATGATATCTCAAAGTAGTTTTGATTTGCATTTCTCTGATGATTAAAGATGATGAGCATTTTTCATGTGTTTGTAGGCCATGCGCCTGTCTTCAGAGAAGTTTCTGTTCAAGTGGGCAAGAGATTTGAACAGAAACTTCTCTAAAAATATTATTTTTGAAGGAGTTGTGATGCTATGGAAATGATGGTGCTTGCTAATGAGGCTCAGGCTTCAGAGTTCCCAAATCTCTCCTCTCATCTCCTCCATCTCAGTATAAAGACTGCTGTCCTCCCAGGTCACATGGCATTTGTTTTAGATTCTTTCCTTCCCCTCAGGGAACAGCTACTCCCTCAGCAAGTCCTGCCAAGGCTGCCTTCAAATGAACCTCTCTCCTTCCTTCCCCTCATCCCCCTCCCCTATCACCCCTTCTGCCCCCTGACCCCCCTGTGCTGTCCAGGCGAGGTCTCTACCCTCAGGGGCCCCCACTTCCTCTCTCTGACCCAGGGCCACTGTGCACCTGCAACCGGAAGAAGTCTGGTCACTCCCTGCAGGATAAATGCCTCCCGGCCACTTCCTGTGGTCACACCCAGGCAGTGCAGCCCCTGACCCACCTCCTTCAGAAGCTGCCCTGATCCCTTAGCAGCAGGTGGGTGTGGGTGGCACTGTGCGTGTCTGTGCTTTATACTTGTGAACACGTGGCTGTCCTGTAGGTAGTTGGGTCCTTGCCTCATCTTCCCAGCTGGGCAGCAAGGTCTTCACAGTGTGGGCGTCTGTGTCTGATCCATCTCTGGGAGCCCAGTCATTCTTGGCCAGGTGGCTGGCATGCAGGCTGCCCAGAGAGGAAACCACAGGTGCAGAGGCTGGAGGTGTGATGGCATCTGTGGCAAACTGGATGATTCAGTGTGTGCAGTGGGAAGGGTGGGCTGGGGCAGTGAAAAGTCAGTAGGGGACGGGACACCCCAGGAACC